>VZUI01073588.1:0-21291 GCA_013401135.1 Cettia cetti
AAGGGAAGGGAAGGGAAGGGAAGGGAAGGGAAGGGAAGGGAGGGAAGGGAAGGGAAGGGAAGGGAAGGGAAAGAAAAAGGAAAAAGGAAAAAGGAAAAAGGAAAAAGGAAAAAGGAAAGAAAAAAGAAAAAAGATCATGTGTACTCTTCACAACCTTCCCATTTACTCCAGGTTAAGACCTACTGTACTGCTCTTAAGTAGTGATTAATAGTGATAATTCTGAGTCAGTCTATTGCTATGATGAGTCTGGAAAATAACATTAAGAGAACTAGCAAGTACTAGAAGTTAGAGTTTTGGAGGAGGAAAGCTGAAGAAGGAAGGAGGATATGCTTCAGATATGGTTTTGTGTTGCTCTGTTAAATATTTCAGACCTTGGACTTCATTTTTGTTTTACACTCCAACAAATGTGAGACATTCTGCCATTACATGACACCACGTGCCCCATAACAAATTTGCTTAACATATATTAGGGTTTATTATAAGACTTAACATTATTTTTGTTCTTTTCAGTTAGTCTGGATTTATCTCAGTTTTAGCCACCTTTAATGTCTACTCTAACACACTTATCTAGCCCCTTGTTATAATGAGAGAAGAGAGCAAAGCATGTCCAAGGGTGATTCATCCTGCCTATCTTATATATCTGTTTTCCCAGAAGTAGTCTTGTGGAAAATCATGTACTTGTTACTTGTATACCATAGCAGTGAGGTTTTTGGGGAATGGAAGAAAGTTTGGAAACATCATGACACTTTTCTACTTCATGAAAACTTCTTGCCAGGGTTTTTCTTGGGCAAATTTGCATCAACAGTTGATCTTCAGCCTTTTCTTTGGTCTGTATTTTTTACAAGTGACCAAATCTCAAAATTATTCTCTGCGATACTTATATTTTTGGTCTTTGCTTTTTCCTCTTTATCTTCAGCTCTATTTTCTCTTTATGTAAAGTGGGTTTTTTTATATCTTAGCATGGATTTCTATTGTATTCTGGAAAATCAGTTATAGTTAGTACCCCATAAGTTTCCCACCCTTCAAAAATATTTTCTTTCCTGAAATAATTACCACCTTTGTTTCATCTTAGCATTGATTTAGGTGCATGTTCTCCCTTCCTTCACTTGGGCATGTGGAAAACTACAATAGAGTTTTGCCCTTGTGGGATGAACATGACCAGATTTTCTCTAGCTTTCTCAATAAGGTCCATGAAGAAAAAATTGGGATCTTCCTCTCACAGCTGCAATTAATCAGATAGAGATTCCTTTTGGTAATTTGCAATGCTAACTTTCTTGCTTAAAAATTTCTTTTGAAAAATCTTGAAACCCACTAATAATGCATAAAACCTACCAGATATTTTCCAGAAAGTTCTGGTGGTTTGACTCATCCTCTCCATAAGATTATATTTCCTTCATGCAGATTCTGCAATCCTGAGTCATTCCCTCTCAAAACCCTCAGAGAAAAGGAGTTGTGGTGGCTGTTGACTCTCCCTCACTCTTGTTTGTCTAACACAGCAGTTTGCATGAATTCATTGAAAACAGAGAACTCCAGCACTGAGAAAACAGGAGATACAGAGTTAAGCTGAAAGCCCAACTTCAAGACTTTTTCCTGCTGTGAAAGGACCTTATTTCATTAGTTTGTTTGTGCATTTATTTTTGGAGAATGATGATCTCTCCATTGTTTTACTTCATTATGAAAATTAAACTATTGTGAGGAGCCCTAGAGTGTGGGATGGGCTCTTATTTGGTTTCCTTAAAGAAAACAAAATTAATTAAACTATAACTCTTTCTCCTTGGTTTATGGCTTAAAAGATAGTGCCTTTTTATTGTTATGCCTTCTCTAGTAATTATTACCTCCTGTCATATACTGCAGACTAGAAACCATGCCTTTAATAGAGCAGAGATGTTCAGCTCATATGCCTTAGTTATATCTTTCTATAGTAGTGAGGCTGTGATCTAAGTGCCTCTGGCATAATTGACAAACACATCACAAAGAATGCTTTAGAAGAGGAACAGTATAATTCAGCTTTGCTTAACAGCAGCAGGACACACACTTTGCTTCATTTTGCAGCCCTAGATGCATCAGGCTGTGTTAAAATCCACATTGTTCAGATGAACCCAGCTCATCAACTGGGTCAGTCTGTACATCTCATTACTGAATTGGAAGGTGCTGTGGAAACTGCTAGAGGCTAACAAAAAGCATTAAATTTTCTTTATTGGGCCTGATGGCATAGGAAATCATTGATTTTCCTGGGACCTTTTGGGCTGTGGTATTGGAATTCACAGCTGCCAGGGCTGGCCCTGGCTCTGCCCACCAGTATGGTTCAGCCAAATGCACCTTGTTTTCTGAAGGGCTTAATATTAACCTGGCTTAGGTTTTCATCTAAATATTTTGGATATATCTTGATAAAATGGACTTTTCAGGAAAGAAAATCTTAGTAGCCTTATTCTATCACATTTAACAAAGCTACATAAATGATTTAATTGTTTTGGTGAAGATAGCAGATAGTGAGTTACTGCAAGTCCACAAATATAAATTTAAAATGCAAAAATCCATCTAAAGATGTATAGAACTTTACTGCCCTCTGAACAGAGAGCATGGACACCACCCATGACTTAGCAGATGGGGCTTCATAACAATTTTTATTAACTTTGCTTTTTGATGGAAATGATATTTCCTTAATTCTGGACTGTCACTGAAGAATGTCCATGGGTGTTCTATGAAAGTCATTCATAATGTGTTTTGAGAGGGGCAGTCTTTAGTGGTTTGGGTGTCTGAAGCTATTTCTTAATGCTTCAGTTAACTAAATCTGCTAAATTCATGGGACCTACACTGCAATTCTGAAAAGCTCCAGCAACTTTTTGTCGGGCTTGTGCATGACATCATGCTTAGAACACTCTATATTTTACTGAAATAATCTGCTAAAACTAGAATGCTAAGTTTGTTTCATAAAGATGTTAAAATTGCAGAAGTCTTAAGCACCCTCTTCTTGTTGGTTTGGGGTTTTTTTTGTTGTTGTTGTTGTTTTACCTTGAAAGAGGGATTCTGAAATGTCCGATATCTTTTTACCTTGCTTAACGTTATGCCATACCCTTCTATGCATTTATGGCTGACCTCTGTATTTCAAAGAAATCTCTTAGAATTGACTTAGAATTTACTCTATAGCCTTTTTACAAGTTATAGCAACTTAATTGCTAAAAAACAGTTCTCAAATATGCCTGATTTATGCCATTTAGTCTTCCAGTCTTCTGATATTTTTGCTTTATTATCAAAACATTGCCTGTTTCATCTAGTCTCATTCTAATGACCTTTGCATATTTTCTCAGGTAGAGATAAAGTTAAGCCCCCTCCTTGTACTGAAATGTATCTGCATTAAGAAGACACATTAATGGCCTTCCTGCTAATTTTATGACTTGCTTCTTTAAGAAGAAAATTGAGATGTTATTGTTGATGTTTTCGGTTTTTTCCCTCTGAAAAATTGATTTTAATGTGGAGTCCCTACTTAAAAATCAATGACACAACCTGACTTAAGGTTTGACACTTAAAATCTATACTATTCTCAGTGGACATGAGTTTCATAAGCCTAGATTCTGGAGACATATAATACAAAAGACAATTCTCCCCTGGGGTAAAATGTCAACAGAGATATTGTGCATCTTAACAAAGCAGTCTAATTGGCCCTATTCCAATACAGAAGGAGCTTATATTCAGGTAAGAAATGTTTCTCTGTGTGTTTGTGTGTCTGTGTGCATGTGTTTGGAAATAATATCTATCAAATCCCCCTAAAGTGACTTCTGTACTTGTTTACACTTATGGTGACTTCTATACTTGTTTACACTTTGGAATCATTTTATCTGTGACATACCACACCCTATCATTGTCTTGTGGTGAGAGTAGAAATATTTGGAAGTTCACAAAAGAAGACAGATAAGCTATGATTAATTAAAAATAGTAATTAATTAAGAATATAGAGAGGATTGAATAGATGGCCTGATATGGAAATTTCAAGGACAGGTTTTCAGTTCCCTGAGATCCTGGATCCATCTTCAGATAGGATTAACTGGGGTAGGGAAGAAGGAGAAAAAGGGAAATAACCTAACAAGGTTTATTATGAACTTCAAAATTTTCATGGAAAATATCACATGTTAACTCTGAAAGTTCCTTTTCATTTTATATTTCCATATCTCCTTCTGAGTTCTGCACATGACCAATGACATTTAAAGCTATCTCAGTGATATTTAAAGGTATGAAATTCAAAAGCAATAAAAGCTAATACTTTTCTATCTTGTCCATATTTGGCTTCAAGGAACTGTTGCC
This sequence comes from Cettia cetti, assembly GCA_013401135.1. NCBI lineage: Eukaryota > Metazoa > Chordata > Aves > Passeriformes > Sylviidae > Cettia > Cettia cetti. Next base: position 4,300 of record VZUI01073588.1, read on the forward strand.
AAAGTTTTGCCAAAAGAAAGTTTTATGTTAAAAAATGTAGTTGCTCTGGAACGGAAGTTGGCTGTTGGGATTCTGCTTTCTGATATGTTGCAAAATTTTTCTTACGTCTTGGAGCAGATGCTACACCTTGCTTGTCAGAGTTTATATCAGTATTGTGTTTTTTATAGTTTCTTTGAGGCATCCCCAAAATAATTTGACTGTAATGATTTCTGGTCTTGCCCACAGTGGTCAGGCCTTCTTAGCTAAGAAACAATTGTTCCAAATCACACAGTCTTGTTGGAAAGCCTCACAGGTCTGTGAGTAGTACTGGTCTCTCATTAAATTATCAATTAAAAGTACAATTCAAAGTTAATACTAAGAAAATTGATTTATGAGTGCTAAGAATTGGATATACTGATGCAGACTGAGTCTAGGAGACAGGAATTAGAGCAGATAGCTGCCATCTAGAAGGCATAGATCACCCAGAAAACAGATACTTTTCCATCATTAGCAGACTTGAATTGGTCCCCTGTGATAAAAACAGCTTCTGCATTGTTCTGTGTTTTTGAGAGAGCTTTCAAAGACAGGAAAATAACCAGATTAGGAGGGTCCAGTACCTCCTGGCTCCCATGGATTATTTTCAACACATACAACTGTATTCCTAAGGAATATGAATACAACATCAATGAACATAAAGAGGAACAGCAGCTACTACTGTTTATCTGCAATGCAGGGAATGGAGAGCCCAGGTTCGTGTGTCCTTTCCCTGAACACAGTTGCTGGCTAGGTAACATCAGGGTGACTTTTACAATTTGTTCTTCATATAAAGTAGAGATATTTTTACTTTCTTTCTTCAATGAGCATTTTGAGATTGAATCAAATTATGCTTCTGAAGGGATTTGTAATATTCAAGTAAAAGTTATAACATCATAATACATGATATGTTTAAGCAAGAGGTGGTAAATAGACATCAAGTCAAAAATAGCACTCTGCTAATATTTTTGTTTTTTTCATCAGCGTTTTGAGAATGTTTTTTAAAATATTTATGGGATACAAGAAATGTCATTCTCTGGGGGGAAAAAAAAGAAGACAATGAAAAGCTAGTACAAATGGCAGAACCATGATGACAAATGAGGAAAAATACAAGTAGTTACAGAAAAACATCATTTATGAGTTAACAGAAGACTGAATCACTATAGTACGTATAAATATGGTGCAACAATGATTTTGATGACTCTTTATCACAGCTCTGTGATACAAAGTATGAAATAAAATAAAAAAGGACACGGGGCCAAAGATAAGCCAGTCTACATTATGCTATTAATGAAGAATAAGGAACAGCATGGAAATTGATAAATCTTGCAGGATAGGAAAATGACAACTTTGGGCTCATCTATAATAACCTGAAGAATTTATCATTCTCTTTCCCTACTGAAGCTGTAGGCAATTTTTCTGTTGTCTGTCTGGTACCTCAAGTTATTATACAAAGAAAAGGCATCATATATGCAGCAAGGACAGAACCGAGGAGGAGAATGAAGATGAAATATCCCAGAGTTGACCACTGTGACCATGTTAGTTCTAATTTGCCAGTCCTAATATATGTGAAATTCCTTTAATCAAAGCCTGTTTGAGCTTAACTAAAATAGATACTTGGATTTTCAAACATTCGTAATAGGTGTAGTCCCTCAACAAAAACTCATTCTCTAGAGAGAATCTGGTAACACATTTTTCTGGTGAATAATGGACAGTGCGTTCCTTGTTACTGAACAAGGCAGTACCCATTTTCATGAGTTTTAGCAGTGATTTGGATGGTATGTGGGACTATATCTGGATTGCAAACACAAATCACTGTCATGGGAGCATTTCTGCAAAGTGTGCCTATTGGAGTGTATTCTTTTAATTTCTCTCATGATTATTTTTTTTTTATTTCCTTCTGATCGACCTGAAGGGGATCAGTAGTTACCTGCCATGAAGGACAAAATTTACTCACACTGGCAATACTCTTTTTCCTAATCTCTTCTGCCATTTCAACTCATACACAGGCTTGGCAATTCTCCACTATCAGTCTCAGCACAGCTTTTCACTCTGTGCATTTGTCAGAAAAAAAAAAAATATATTTTTTCCCCTCAAATTCTGTTTCCTCAGTTTAATCTACCACCCTTCTAATTTTTTTTTTTTTTTTTTTTTTTTTTTTTTTTTTTTTTACCCAAGGGTTCAAAATTCTTCTGGAGGCTTTTGGACAGACATCTCCAGGTCCAGAACAGGCACCTGATTGCACCTTTCAGATCACCTTCCTTAACTGTGAGCTTCATAGAGGTGTGTGCCCACCAATGGACACCGTGCTCACAGCTCCAAACATCTTCTCTCATGGATTGTTCCTTTTTACTTTGAAGTTAGTTTGGCTGTCTATGTCAACATATGAGTGCACATACATGTCCACAGGTGTCCAGACACACACCAGGGGCTCAAAATTAGTCTTCGCACTCCAGTCTACAATTTCTGAGGCACATTCCCAGATGAAATACAGAAAAAAAATTAGAAAATATTGAATGTTGTATTATCCTGACTCCACAGCAATATTCACACATTACTTCAAATTTGGAAGACCTATAAAATAAAAGGGTCCTGAATCCCTGACCCAACTGTCCAGATGTTCAGCCATCATAATGATGAATAAATGGGATAGTGTGATCAGAAGATTATCAATAGTTTCTATCACTTCGTATAAATACCTGTTGAAACAAAACCTTTTGAGTTCTTGGATGAATTGGCATGTCCTCATGCCCACAGGACTGTATGGTACTGAGGCTCCACTTATCATGTCTGAAATGGGAAATTCTTCAATCAGACAGGGATAGAGAGAAGACAGGCTAGAGAGTAGGGTGAATATGGACTGGCTGCCCAGGAAGTCTGCAAAATCCCTGCTACGGGAGAAGTTAAACAAGGCCCTGGGCAATCAGATGCAGCCATGATGGCAGCACTACTATGAGCAGGAGGTAGGACATGGCCACCCCCAGAGGTGGCCACAGATTTTCTGTTCTTTTGAATACTGGTAAACAGCTGCTCCCACTGCTGCCTCTGTGATCAGCTGTGACCATCCTACGAATGCTGGGGCACTGCTGTGTGTCTCATGAGCAGGGTCCCACCCTGTCTTCTTGCAGAAATCAATCACTGATCCATCCACACCACCAGAGAAGATGTGAAGAAATTCAGTGCCAGAACAGAAAACAGCACTGAATCACTATTTTTGTCTCCCAGTGGAAGAAAATCTGAGCTGTTCTGATGAATTTGCTCATGATGGGAACTCATACTGAGGTGGAATGATGTGGGGCCCAGCTAAACATCTGGTTTCAGTCCCTGTCTGCGGGGCTGAAGAGACCTAAAGACTTTCAGAACAGTTAGAGATGATAGGTTATTAGATGTCTCCTTTCTGATATGCTTCCTCAGTAAACCATGCATGGATGAAGAAAACTTTGCAGGGGTCACTACAAACTTTTTCACTTAAAAAAAAAAACAACCCCCATGCTACTTTGTGAAAATCTTCCTTTGCACAGCTTACCTACTGCAATTTATGTTTTCACAGATAGCATAAAGATGCTCATATTCAATGTATCCTTCCCTTCTCTTCTACCCCTTCCCTTGCACTGCGGCACCCCTTTTTAAAACTGCTAGTAGAATCATTTCCTTTATTCTAAGATAAAATTATTTATAATCAATTAATAAGCATTGCTGAGGCTTTTGTTTGCCTGAAGCATCATTTCCTATTCAGTTTTTGCATCTGAACTATTCATCATTGCCTTTTGGTTCTCTCTGAAAATACTCTTGAGAAGCCAGGCTTATCAGCCAAGAAGCATCCAACAGCGAAGCATGTGCATTTATAAAAAGACTATCACTTTTGTGCTAACTTTGATTGCCAGTTTCTACACTTAAAATGAAAATGAAGCTGGTGGTAAAGTCACATATCTGAATTCATTACACTGAATTATATGTATTTCCTTTCTTTCCTTCAATTCCCTCAAGTGGCATAGATTAATTTATAGAGTGTATGTGTTTTTAACATCTGCAAAATTCTCATGTGGATTGATGTACTGAGAATAAAACTTAAAGCAGCCATTTTGAGTGTAATACAAACATTATTCCTCTTAATGATTTTTGCAGACCTGTATTTTTGAATGTCATTTTGGGAAGTGGGAGTGGTATAAGGGTAATTAAAGAAGTCACTTTACTGACACAGTAGGAGACATATAATTGCACAGGCCACAAAGCATAAGAAGTTGCATTGAATGGGAGGACTGATTTTCCAAAGAGATTTGTGGGGAGACATTTTGAATCCACAAAATTTACCCTTCACAATAAATGACTCAAAACACTTCTTCCTCTGAGCACCTGATTTACATTAGCAACTGGTTACTTAGAGGCAGAAGCACTGTGATTTGTGTCCAAAAGCTGGTTTTGTACACAGATTTTCTTCATTAAAATGGAAATTACTTGTTTTGAAATTTTTGTCCTGAAATGCCTATAACCAAAATACAGTGTTTTTGAAAACAAAATTAATATATCCCAGTCTGGTCACTCCATCATTTCTTTGTGTTTTTAAACAAATTGGGAGAAAGGTAACAGTTTGTTATTTTCCTTCTTCGATCACCAGTCAAAATGACAGCAACACCAACCTGTCAAATGATTTCTGGCTATCACCAGCTTAAACAGAAGCAAACACCATACTCTGCAGCTCACATTGTGATTTAACTTCACATTCTTCACATTTCCCAATCTATTTTTCAGATGGTTAAAATTAGAGGGAAAAAAACTTGTTCTCCATAGAAGATATTTCTGTAGACTTCAAAGAGAAGCATTTAAAAAATTGGTAGTGAATCACAGTTCAATTCAGATTGGAAGAGACCTCTGAAGGTCACTTTGTCCCATTTCCTCAAAGCAGGGTTGGCATCAAAGTTGGGTAGGTTTCTTGGGATACTTTCCAGTCAATCTGAAAATCTACAAGGATGTCTCCACCACCTCTCTAGACAGCCTGTTACTTTGCTTAACCACTGTTATAATGGAAAACATTTTTTTTAAGTGTAATTTCTCTGCCAAAAAGTGCAACTGTTGCTTCCTGCCTTTCACTGTGCACCCCTGAGAAAAGTCTGACTTCATCTTCTCTGTAAACACCCATTAGGTGGTGGAAGATGATAATTAGATCCATCCTTCTCCTTGTCTTCCCTAGACCAAACAAATCTTCATTCTCTCCTCATACACTGTGTGCTCCAACCCACTCTGCTTGACTCACTTCAGCTTACTGATGATTCTTGCACTAAGAAGTTCAAAACTGGCACAGTGCTTCTTGCAAGTGTTGAGCAGAGGAGAATGATCATTCCTCTATCACCAGAAAATAATACTAATGCAGCCCTGGATGCCTCTGTCTCAAGGCCTCATTGCTCACTTCATACTCAATCTGCTATCCCACAAGACCAGCAGATCTTTCTCTGCAAAGCTGATGCTTGCATCAGCCAAAGTGGAGTGCTGCATGAGGTTATTCCATCCTAGGAGGATGGCTTTGCCTTTGGCTTTCTTGAAGCTGGGCTCACCATCACCCACTGCCTCAGTGTTTTGTTAACTCTTGACCAGTTTGAAGTCATCCACAAACTTGATTGATATCTGACAAAGCACTGGGAAGGGTGCTGAAACAATGTCAGCTCCTGTATCAAATTCCATTGCAAAGGTTTACATCTCAGGCTCCAAACTGCTGGCAAAAGAATTCTTGACTGACTTTTTCACATATCTCCCCCTCTACCTTTGTCCCTTGAAGAGAGTCTGCTGGAAAGACAAGGTAAAGCCCTGATGTGACACCCATAGTGCAGCCTGGTGCGAATACATAGGTTGCTTTTATTCCTGCCCAAGTACTTCCCTTTGATTGATATGATATTCAGGTCCTTGTTCCTGGTCCCTTCTCTTTTCTAGAGATCTGTGGTCAGAAAGAGTGTTTCCCTTGACAGTCCTGAATCTCTTAGGTCCTATAATTTTGATCTCACTGAAAAATCAGACACTTGAGCTAATATCAGATTTTATCAATGATAGGAAAACACACATAATCCATAATGTTTATCCCATTAACAACAGTACTTTTAGCATACAGCAGTTTCTTAAGAGAAACCAGGTAGTGTAACATTTGCTGTGCAGTTCAATAAGGTGCAAAACGTATATTCTTTTGTTAAGGCCCTGTTGTCTTTTCTGTTAGTTCTGACTACTCTGTTTTTTACCAATAGTTCTATTGGTAAAAAATAATAGTTTTATCAATATGTCTGTAGTAACTTGAATGAGTAATTAGATAAAAGAACATTTCATTAGAACTATAAAATGAGGCAAATTTCTTTTCACCATCGGAAGTCTCATGTGAAAAAGAAATCACCGAATTGTAAGGTGGGCTCCTTAGTTTAAACCCAGACAAGCCCTGATTGCTCTGCTGGGCTGAGGAGTACACTTAAAGGACCAGCCCAGCCCTGAGAGAATAAGAAGATATGTGCATTTCTCTTTGTTGCTGTGGGATTATTTCTAGATAAAGTAGATCCCTCAGATCTACTGCAAATTCACAAAGTCACGAAGCAGGCATTTTGTTTTGGGAAAAGCACAGTGCATTGTCACTAAATTTGCCAAGTGTTGAAAAAAAATGTCTACAGTTTTGCTCTTTCTGAATAAAAGAGAGCAAACTCTATCAGTGAAGTTTGCTGAGACTCATCCAGGCTGTGGCGGTTCAGGAAAGATCCTTGTCAAATGTCCCCATCCTTTCTGCAGCACCAGATGCACAGGGACCCTGTGCTGCAAGTTTGATGTCCCAAAGTGTAACTCCTCGTCCTAGGGGAGCCAAAGGCTGAGGCTGGTGCTGGAGGGGTGACACTGGCTCTGAAATGCTGCCTGTTGTGCTGCACTGCAGGAGGGTGCTCTGTGTCTCTGCCTTTCTTCCTGCTCAGGGATTTTCACAGAGAAAATTGCTTTTCCTGAAATGCAATGGAAATTCTTGTGGGGAAATGTTCTATTTTTAATCAGACTTGGTCCTTCCTCACCAACTCATTAGAGGGACCCTCAGCTACCTACACCTGTACCAAGGCAGATTAAAAGAATACGATTTTAATCTAATAGCACTTTTTCAATTACTTTCTGTAGCTGTAAATGACAGTGAGACTACAGCATGTTCCTCTCAAGGGATCTGACTTAAATTGCATTCATATATCATCTATCATCTCTTCAGTTTAGCTAGAGATTCAGAAAATACATCAGTAATCATGTCATTTAACCAAATCAAATTATATTCCCTTGTTTTGGAGCAAGAGACAGTTTTAAACTCGTGCAAGATGAAAAACAAAGCCAAAAAATTTGGCTTCAAATTTGGCTTTGGGTGGTTAAAACAATTTTTCTCTACAATTTCAATAAATATGTAACTAATCTTGTATACTCAGAAGGAATATACAGTAAGCTTTGCTCTCATACTCAGGACCTCAATTTATCTCATCATTCAGAATCTAGGCCTTCTTAATGAGTTTTTAGAGATTGTTCTCTTACAAGGTTTGGTTGTTTGTTTTTTTTTGGTCTTTCAAAGTCATCTGTCCTTCCCTTTTTTCTGTTTTATCTCAATTTAATATACCAAAATAATTCTGCTCTCAATCTTTCAAGTAGCAGTATGTATCAAATAACTGAGAGCCTTCATGTTGTCTTCAAAAATACTCATCCTTCCCATCTGTTACTAAGTGCTTTAACCACATTTTTCCTTCTTGTGGCTATTGCAATCTTTGCCAGTGTGTTTCGTGCTACATGGATATGGTTGGGCATGGGGTAATTCTGATGATGAGTTGGGATTGATGTAATTATTCCTGTTACTTCTTTTACAAATACAAGCAACAAAACAATAGAAAACTTGTACATACATATGTATCTTCTGTGTGAGGAGATATCTAGGCTGAGATAGGTTGCTGTGGTACCATAAAGGGTCTTGCCACAAGGCAGTGAACAGATAATAATTGGAACTTAACGGGATGAATTTTTTTTTGTGCAGTCAAATTTCACTGCTCTGAAATGAAATAAATCTTATTTAAGTCTATGTAAGGTCTTTTTTTTGTGTTGTACTGGCATGCATGTGCCCTTGAACTGTGAAAAAACTGAAGTGACAAAAGCTTAGCATTGTTGCTTCTTCTTGGCCCTCGTGGAGATTCTACTTCCAAAACCCCTTTACTTAAAAAGCTCTAGCATAATTGAAAAAATACGTATATATGGCAATTGGATTCTGATACATGGGTTGGGTCCCCAGGGTTGGTCTGTACCTTCAGATAGCAGAATGAAGACAGTTCATCAGTGCAGGCCATCACTTTATCTAACCACTACCTCCTACTTCAGCAGAAACTGCTGCAGGACAGACAGAAGAGTTTCAAACAGGCTATGCTACCTAAGGGGAAGCCAGGTGTCATTACTGAGTGTAGAAAAATAATACAGAGGACAAAGCACAAAAAAGCTGAAACACTAGTTTTTGACACAGTGAGTGAAACCCTGGTTTCTCTGTCCTTTTCCCTTTCACAGGAGTGCCTATCTAGAAGACCCAAAAATATCCTTCTGCTTTTTTCCCAGCCCACTGAACTTTTCTTTACTTCTTGAAAAGTAGGAGGGGTGTTGTGTGTTGCCATCAACCACTGAACATCATAAGTGATGCTCATGCTGAGGCTGAAGTCTCCGCTCTGTGCTCTCAGTTGAAGCCTTAAAACAAATGGGAAGAAGAGGGGTAACTTTTCCACCAAGGTGGTTGAGAGTCATATCTGCTGAGCACCCCTTGAGGATGACTCATTTCTGCATCCAGTGGAAGCAGAACAGGGAGGAAGGTGTGTGAGATGTGCGGCTACCCAGTACCATTGAGGGTCAAGAGCTCCAACGTCTCTTGGGACAAGTTCAGACAAATTCATGACAAACCACAGACTTCATAGAGGTTCTAGTCTTCCCAGGAATGAGAAGAAGCTGGGCAAAGGGTTAGAGGACCACATTTTTATCCTTTTTAGGGGTTTAAATATGATGCAATACTGTGACCTTCATGCATCTAACTCCAGGTTCTTCTAGACAGGGTCTAAACCAACAGTAAACCCATGCAGTAAAAGAAATTCATTTTTGGAAAGGAAAACTATCCTGTGTGTTCCTACAGTTAAAAGGACTCCCAATACTCTGTTTTGGTGTTTCTGTCATAATAAAAAGCTTTCATTATGTCATAACAATGTGGAACAGTTTCAGTGTGAGGAATTGAGACCTCATGTATTACAGGATGGTGCTGGACTAATCTGGGCCAGTGCTCTCAGATAGCTGCACCTAGGCAGAAGCTGTTGAATCTGGTCTTTGCTTTTATTCATAGAGACAACAGCAATGAAGAACAGATAGTAAAAAGCAGCGATTCATTCAAGCTAGACCAGGGATGTACATCTTTTGTGTTTCTCATCTACACTGCTTTATGGGCTATACATTTTCTGCCTTTCTCTTTCCACATTTGGTCTCCCACCATTTACATGCCACTGTAGGCAATGTGCCAGATTGCCACTTAAAACATGAAAAATCAGAAAAGAGGAAAGAGAGGCACAAATAAAAGGTAGGCCTGCAGCACTCACTTCTCTGTGTCCTTTCTTGACAAGCAGCACTTCCATTTGTGTTGGGGTGCCAGTTTTATCAAACTTCTGACTTGTATCAATTTTTAGCAGCATGGATAATTTATTGCATCTAGGATGATAGAAAACCAGCTTTATATATCATTCAGCTTGCAAAAGATGTGTAGCTTCAGTTCCTTAATGGTGTCATTTTGGCTGAATGCTATTAACAGATTACCCCTGCCTAGGGCAGTGGAGCATGTGCAGCAGAAAGATAACCTTGTGTTCGTAATTTAATATTAACTGTTTTCTCCATAGTACCTCTTTCCAGTACATTAACAACAAACCAATATGGCCTTGTCCCCTGCGGTCGTATTCTTCAGCAAAAAAATGGATTACATGATAGCAAGTTCCTGAAGATTTCCAATGAGGTATTACAAATCACTCAACGTCTGCTCTGCAGAAATAAAAAATAAACAGGCTTAGATTCAATCAAATTTAATTCCTCCAATTTAGCTTTACCACACTTCAAAGGGTGCTCTTATTAATGTCTTGGAGAAAAAATGTAACAGTAATTTTTCCCTCTTCTTATACTGAAAGCCTCCAGTTGTGTTCAACATACAGTAAGATCAAGAAAATGTGTGGGCTTTTTTTTTTTTTTTTTTTTTTTTTGTGAATACTCTGACACAGTTTGATATAAAAGTGTAAGCCATTTACAGAAAACTCTTTATGGAATTTTTATCCTATTCCATTCCCGGGAGCTAAATTTATATCCCGCTTTAGCTATCATAGCACTAGAGTATTAGTCTTCTTGCAAGCAGTTCAGGGCAGTCTGAGGGCCCTATCACTCTCTACCACTCACATACACAGGCATTATGGGTTTATCTCATCTTCTGCAGCAAGTACTAGGCCCAATTCATTCCTTTAGGCTACTTTACTAATAACTTATTCCTTATCAGGGCCTCTCCACCTCAGCTTGTGATCAAAGACCCAATTAATGGAATGGAGAAAGGTGAAGCATTCAAATAATGGAGACAGCTGTTTTTCTCTGTTAGAGAAAATCCATTTGTATTGTTATCACAAGCTCCAAGTTCTGCAGCTTCTGTTTAATTCAGTCTCCCTCTATTTCTTGCTGATGATAAAAAGTCACAATGAACCCAGAAGAGAATGGCAGAAATATCACTGTGTTTCAACTCAGCCTGGGTGTTATCAACTTGAAAGTGAAAATACAAGCAGATAAGGAGAGGAAATGTCCAACAAAGACCATATCAAATTTTCAAAAATTGTACTTTCATGCAGCATTCTTCAGTCATCCTTCTGAATGTTTTTGAGATCCTGATATATGCTCCCTTATGTTAGCTGCTTGAATCAGAGGGGCAAAGAGTGATAACATCATGTGTCCCACCTCAACTAAAAAGTAATTAAAGAGGAAGAGGAGTCACAATTGGCTGGCATTGTCAGTGATCTGCAGTTTGTTCTGAGCCTTGGTTTCCAGGACCCCACAGTCTAGCTGGGTGTTTATGTCACCATCACTGGTAAATGAGGATAGTTTTTTTATCTGATGGTAAAGGGCCATGCCATGCCATGCTCTGGCCTGGTGCTAAACTTTCTCCTTAACAATCTCCTAGGTGCAAATCTGCCCAGACTATCACAAATAAACCTACACACTCTATGTTACAGCTGTTCATTTCATAGTCGTGTAAAGGCCACATTACCATTCTCTTCCTCACCCCTTTGTAATCATGTTGTCACACTGTCACATACAGGGATGTACATGGGCAGAACACTGTGATTACACTTAATTGAATGACAGAAGACTTGCAAGTTTAATGTACAATGGTGAATACCAATTATGTATCCTTAAAAATGATGCTATGCAGAAGGAAGCTGAGGATGCACCTACTCAATTCACTCTGTATGTGTGAGTGTGCAAGGAGCCCCCTGCTCCATTTCACAGTAGCTGTTTTTGCTTTTCTTATATGCAAACCAAATGTTATTTAGAGATTGCAAGGCTATTCACATGCTGGGGGGGGGATGGTCTGGAGTTTGTTGGGGTTTTTTTTTTATTATTTGGGAAACCTTTGGATTTGTTGTTTCAGCACCAAAATGAAGACTAAAAAATGCTTCAGTTTGTCTAAGTATGGACAATGAGCACAATAAACAGGCACAAAGCTGCAGTGTATGCCATGAGTTGAGACAGAGAAGCCTTTCCCAGGCTGATTGTTCACAGGGGATCACAGAATCTGTGTTAGGCTGAATAAGGAAAAATGCATTATGCATTTGCATGTATGATGAACATTTTTAAAAGGACTGTGTGGAAACAAAGGATGATTCATAAAAAACATGGAATGGTGAACATTTCATACACAGCTGTAGATTTTGAATCTACATAGACACCAAACATTACCATTTTAACATGGAAGTTTCATATTTGATAACTAGTAGGCCAGGTGAATAACGTTATTTGTTTCCACATCAGGAGTCTCCTTATCCTCCCTCCCTGTTATTAAACTCATATCCAACAAAGAAAATAGAAAACTGCACTTAAAACAATATGATGTATAAAGTCTACAACTATAAATAAATTCCAATTTGAATTATAAAACTTATAGATACAAACATAATTTTGTGTATGTCTGTTGTATTGAGAACGCAAAGAATGATGAAAACTGACATTAGAGTCTTTCACCAGGAATAAATTTGTAATTCTGCTCCACCTGTAGATGTTGCTGTTATAATACACCAAAAAGGAGTGCAGCTGTGAAGTCTCTTTTTTCCCCCATGCTTCAGCAGCCTCTGTACAATGAAACCAGTCTTGAGGAATTATTCAAGGGTCTGAGAAAAATCTTAATGAAAGTGTATTTCTCATAAAGGCAAACCAGAATCACATGTATTGGGTAATCTTAGGGTGGTCTTGTAAGATGTGAAGTGCCTTAAGGGTGGTCTCTTGCATTGGTGTCCCTAGATAATAAAACTCTAATGACAGCCCATGGCACTGAATGGAACGATTGTAAATGAAGATTATGCAACCTGCATCTAGGTCCCACCACAGCTCCTGTAACTAAACAAGCAATAAGGCTGCTAAAGGAGCAATCCTAGCAAGAAAGGTTCAGGGGAACCAAAGACCTGAAAATTTTCCAATAGTCCACTATACTGGATTCTAAGGGGAGAGAGAGGGATGATCTTATTCTAACCAAAGTTAAGAAGAAAAGCAAGCAAACACTTCCTCACTCTCAGGTAGAGCACCACACCTGTTGGCTTCTGAAGAATTTTTCTCATGATTAATAGAGTAGATGAGCTTCTAGGGTGAAATATTCTCTCTATATTGAGTATATACAAATATTTATGTATTCTTAATACACTTTTTCTGGTTCAGTCTAAAGATTATACCATCTAACCAATTTCTTTAAAGACATTTTAAGAGAGAAGAATAATTATATTTTTTTGCTAGCTAGTGAATCTTCATGTACTTATCTTTTTCCTGTGACACATGTTCTTTTTTTTTTGTCTGCACTGCTGCAGCATAGCTTGACAATGAGCTGTGGCTCAGGCAGTGAGATGGTTTGCCCCACTTAGGAGGAGGTCTAGTCTCCTCCTTCAGCATTGCTCAGTCAGACTGAGCTGAAGGATTGCTACTCTCAGACAAACCAGATAAACAAAGATTTCTCTCTCCTCCAAGAGCATCTGGAAATAATGCAGTCAAGTTAATGGAGTTACACTAATATACAACTAATAGCAAGAAAATATATAAGCCTGGGGTTATACACTCAGATTGGGCAACCTATCAGCCAAAGAAAAGCCTTCATGAAAACTTCTGATGGGAATTTATTTTCCAAATGCCCATTTACAATTTTATAGCAACAACTTTGGCTGGCTTCTGCACTCATTTCCATTCCTGCGGCTGCAGCAGCCTCTCTGTATTTACAGCAGAGAGCACAATGTGACCTTTGTCTTTTCCAGAATTTGGCCAAGAAGGTTGTGCAGCTGCAAATGGATCCAGGTGCTGAGGCCAACAGCCAGGAGTGGCTCGGACATCAGTGGAAGGGGCAGCCTTCACACCTGGTCACCTGAGCTCTCAGGGAAAGCAAACATACATTGCCCCACCCTGCACCCCTCTTCCCACCTCTGTGCTCAGAACTCGCAAGGCTTTTTTTTTTTTTTTTTTTTTTTTTTTTTTTATAGAATTGCCCTTCTCTTTGATTTTGTGCATTACCTTCAGTGATTTCTGTGTGGAGAGTAAAACTGAAGAGCTGGAGTAGAGCTCTTGTTTGAAGAATATTCTCCAGTAGCTTGGATGTTATAAGCTCCTGTTTTTCTCAAATCAAACTTTACTGTACTATTAGGAGAATCCTAGTCTGTGAATTGTGAAACACAGTAGCTGCCACAATAAAATCCCAACATTTGATAAACAATGTAACTTTTCATTGGCTAGCTGGTACTACTATATTTGTTCTTCTGCAAGAAGCAAATTATTCAAGTGTATGATACTTGGATAATACTCTGCAGTTTTGAGCCCCCTTATAATCCAATAAATGAAATTAAATCTCAAAATCCATCTCTGAAAAAAATAGCATATCCATAATATTTTAACTTCTCTGTGAACTTATGAACCATGCTGAGCTTTTTTTTTGGATTACAAGAAGATGTAATCAAAAAGCCAAGACTGAGCAAAAAGATCTCTTATTGGAAAGTTATAAGTGTATTGAGACTTTTTAATAGGAATGTTGGGACTACCACAAGAATTTGAGGCATGGGCCTGATAAATGAAGAGTGTTCAGGGGTTTACAGCTGGATTTTTTCTTCTTTCTTTGCACTGCTGCTTACACCTAGTCCATGGGGAATAAAAGTAAGGCAGATTAAGAAAATAAATATCAGCTTAAAATATCAAGTCTTGAAATAATATTTAGTTCTGCTCTAGCTCTTCACAGACTAATTTCATACTTCAAAAATGCTAGAAGTCTTGGTTGGATGTACAATTGTGAAAACTCAGGTATTTTGGTGTTTGTTTGCTAAGTTTTATAGTAAAATATCACCAGTTTAACTTCACATAAGGACTTACTCCTGAAAGGCAAAAATCATTCTGGGGGAATCAAGTGGCCTTAGCTCCAATTCAAGCAGTTACAGTGGAGGGCTGGATAGTCTCACACCCTTTCCCACTAAGACATTTGCCAAAGTCTCTAGAAACCCCATTCTTTTTCCAGTGCCACTGTCCTCCTGTAATCACAGTCTAAGAGCTGGCGTGTCCCTTAAGAATCCAGTTTTATGGGTTTTCATTGGGCTCAAAGCACTGGAAGCCTTAAGAGATTTTTACTTCCTGTCCACAAATGGCAGGCAAACGAGGCTAAACAGGAGCAAGACTATGCCAGTCAGAGTGCTACTTTCATGTTCTTCCTCCCCCACAAGGGATTGGAAAGACGGAGACCAAGGAGGGAAACGGACTGTACCTGAGTCGAGGTTTATACAGTGGGAATTCTGTTGCCTTTATAAAACACCTGGCATGCAAAATTGATAATGTTTCAGTCTGGCGCTTAAATCCATCCCTATGCCTGTCTTCATTCATCAGCACCTCCTCATCAAGAAGTTTTATGAAATATTCCATTTTTTCCTTCTTTGGGTAATCTTTTTGACTTGTGCTTTTAATATTTAATAATTACCCACACATGATTTAACCCTGCTACAAATGAGATTTCAAGTCAGCATCTGCTCCAACTTCATGTTACTCAGAGACTTCAAGTTACTGATGACATACATATGTGACTTGTTTTGCCAAGTCTGCATACTCCAACAGAACAGCTTCAGAAGTAACTTCCACTCCCTCCCTTCTCTCCTTCTCACATGTCTTTGTTCACAACATATTCAGTCCTTTCCCTATTTTTTTTTTCTTGTTCAGGCACCAAAAATAGCTTTTATAGCTTGATAACAATTTTTTTATCCAGGCCAGCAGTTTTGAGATAAATGATGCTTTTCATTCATTATTATTACTGTTGTCTTAAGACCCAAAGATAAAATGGATGTTACATTCACGGAAAATCCTGGATAAAATTCTGCTCCCATTGAAATCACTGGAGTTTTCAGCACTGGCTTCAGTTAGGACAGGCTTTCCTCACCATCTTTGTCACAGGCTGGACAATATTGAATTCTGGTTTTCTGAAACTAACTTTTTTTTCCTTTGTTTTCTCTTAATCAAAGCAGAGTATTAAAACAATTCACCCAGACACAGGGACAATGAAAGGTGTATCTGTCTTAAATGGCAAGAGGAATTTTCCTGATGTTGTCCATTGACTACACACAAAGAACAAGCCTTAGGTGAATCAGTCCTTCCTGTACGTTGTTTGACTGGTGATACAGACCATAAAATCTGAGATAATTTGGGGGGAAAATCCTCTTTTCTATCTTCTTCCACAGAAAGGAAAAGCAGACTTGGTATTGCTCTCCAGTTTTCCAAAAGTATCTCCCAAAACACAAGACGTGTCAAGTGGTTAATACCTTTTGAACTTTGCTTTGAGCTTTCCTCTGTGGTTAGGGCCCTCTGAGCCTGCGACATAGCAGCTGACAGTGATTAAGTTTCTGTATGCACACACAGTTCAAACTGCACTTAGAAAAGCCACATTTGGTCATTGTTTACTTAAGTTTGCAGCAACAAATACAGATGTGTGGATTTAAACGTACACCTGGCATTAATCAGCTGCTGCTATTTCACAGCTGCCTCCAAGCAAGGCAAAATGCTGGAGTGGAAACACAGTTTCAGAATAACCAGAAACCTTTAAGGGACTCACACAGAGGAGGGAGAGCCTCCCTTACAAAATTTGCTTCCAGCTTGTTTCAGCCTTTGGATATGTTGGTTTGTTTTGGTTTTTTCTGAGTTAAATCCCTCTTTATATTAAGAGATCCACAGTTTTTCAGCTGAAGGGTGTGTATATATGTGTATGTATGTACATATATATGCTTCAAGAATATGCACAGACCCTGTCTAAAACTGGACAGGGCCCACACTTGCTATAACCAGAGGCCAAGGAGAGCTGAAAAGGCAAAGAGCAGTCTCACTCCACACAAAGTGATGTCCTTCTTTTCTAACACATTTTGGGAGATTTCCAGTGCTGAAGGTGTAATATTACCTTCATCACTCAACCCAGATACAACAGATCAGAGAGGGTTAAAAAAGTTCTAATTCCTATCACAATATCATTTGAATTCAATCTCATCTCTTTCTGTTGTTGATGAGGAAGGACAACTGAATCTGAGGACAGGAGGACAAGGTTGCTGGCAGAGCCAGTGCCAGCTGCTGTGGGGAGACGAGCAAGTGCCCCAGCAGCCTAGGTGAGGCCATCCATCCATCCATCCATGAATCCATCCATCCATCCATCCATCCATCCATCCATCCATCCATCCATCCATCCATCCATCCATCCATCCA
>VZUI01073634.1:0-33441 GCA_013401135.1 Cettia cetti
TTTCTTGTTCCTCCCTCTGGTCCTCTGTTGTTGATGCTTTTGGGTCCAACGGTTGTCCTTGGTCCTCAGCAAGAAAAGGATTTGTTTTGCCTACCTGCCCTGTGAAGAGAGCTCACTAGCACTTAATATGAGGCTCAAAACTACATGCAGCACAGAAACTAAAATATGAAAGCTACAAATTAAGGCATCAGAAGAAGACATTTTGTCTGCAATAAAACATACAATCAATTTAAGACAGGCACAGGCAAACACAATAGGAAGGACCAAGGTGATAATGCTGAGCTTGTTGCATCCCAGGATACTGTTGGTCATTTTGGCTGCCAGGACAGAGTGTTGTTGATATTTATAATTAAATCTTTGCTATCAGTTTTGAGCTTAAAATGAACTCCACAGATATTAACATCTTACTTTAGTAGCTTTAAAAGAGACTGAGAAAAAAATATAATTTTCAGAGATATTTTGTTTTCTGTGAAAATGTGGCTGTAATAGCACAGGTGAAATTGGTAAGCTTGAGTCGCATAATAAAACTCTGTATGCTAATGTAGTGTCACCTGAAGTTCAGCCAACCAGTAAAGCCTGTCTCAGACAGAAATCATCAAGTAAACACAGAAAGTACAAATGATCACCAGAGGGAAGTAACTGTGCTGAATGAGAGTTGAAAGATATTTCACATATATTAATGGCAAAATATCTGTTTCACAAAGTAAATTATACACCAGCACTAGAATGATTGACTACCTTGGGAAAGTACAGAACAGTACATGATGGAAAGGGAGAAATAGCATTGAGAACTTCCATTAGAATTAATGCAGCAGAGATAATTCAGAATAAGAAACAAAGGAATTGTTTGGCCCAAATTTCATATGTCAATAGTTTAAAAGATAAATGCTGGATTCACAATGGCAGACTCTTTCTAGTGTAATTTTATTTAGGTTAGGCATCCTTAAAAAAAACTTGAGAAAAGCAGTTAAAAACTTAAAATACTACCTAAATTAAAAATAATACTACATACTTCAAGGTAACTGCTGAGTAATATTTACCAAATCAGGTAGTTCTCTACAAGAACCTGTAAATGGAGATGATTCCACAAATGCTCTGAAAAATGGAAAATTCCTTTGAGAATGACACTACTTTCAAGACTAATTTCATGTGCTCAAGATTTTTTTTTTTTTCTGTTCTGTTTAAATGAGCTAGATTGCCAAAACAAGGAACTGTCTTAATATCACCAAACTTAAGTATATGGAGCTGATTCTGCAATCCAGTATGGATTAGAAATAAAATTTAAAACATAAATAATCAAAGCACTATGCATTACAGAAGATGGCAAAACTAATATGTACACGTTGAGCATCATATAGAATTTGGGGTTAATGATTAAGTATAATGAGTTTAGATGCCTTACGATGGATAACTTATGTCTAGCCTGACCAAACTCAGAGTGTACAGAGAATTCAGGACTAATGAACAGTGAGAGAATAAAGCAAGGCAGGAAAGAGGCTGCAAGAGTCCTCTTGTTGTGCTGAAATCCAATAACAGCTATAGAGGTTACCCTAAAAAAAGATGAGAGAGAAAAAAGAAGCAGGCAATGTTCTATGGAATTCTCACTATAGTACGGTTACTAAATTTTTTTGCCATTATCATTAAAATGCCAGAGATGTCACAATAACATGACAGTACAGGACCACTGGGCTTTGCTTGGCTTGAGTTTTTTTCAGCTTCTCTGAGCAGCAGGTTGGTGACCAAGTGACCACAGTCTCACCAGCTTCTGCTGAAGCTCTGTGAATGAAAATCATGGTCAAGTCAGATCAGCAAACAGGGTTCTGGCACAGCAAGAAATTGCCCTTGCTGTCGCCTGTGGCTGGGGAGGCCCAGTGCAACTTCAAGACTTGAGACAGACACCAAAGAGAAGGAAACAAATTAAGACAAAAAATCATAAGCAATCCCCAGAAGACACAGAAGTAAGGGGGAGGAAACTGGTGCTATGAAGAACAGGAGCCTCCCAGTGAGGACCTTCCAAGTTGTTGTCACAACTTATTGCAGACAGACACACACCTCTTTCATCTTGAGGAAAACTGTATTTGTCATCCATGGGATCCAGAATTGCATTGAGAAGGTGAGGATAAAATCAGAGAAAAGGTCTAGATGCTAAAAAAAGGACGAGAGTATGGCTGGGCTTTCATTTTATTATTAATAACTGTTATTAATGGATCTTTTCTGCATTAATCAAGCAAAGCATTAAACTGATCCGCTGGACTAACAACAAATTCTTAGCCTCATATATAATGTATGTTCTTTTGCCCAGTTTAACTGTAAGGTTTTTCCAATGTCTGAAAGCTCCAGAAGGTCAGCAAGTGGAATGAGTTTGACAGAGAGACGCTGTAGAGCATTATGAGCAGCACAAGCATGTCTCATGCCAAGAAGGATCAGACTGGCTGATGGTGGCTCAGGACAAGGGAGAGTTTCACAACTGTAAGGTGCTACCAAAAAAAGACAGAGGTTCTTATGTTGTCCAAAATACTTAGAAGATAAACATTCCTTTCAGGGCATTTAGTAATATTCAAAGGAAAAAGAAACACCAATATCAGAAACAAAAAGTTTCTAAATGGAATTGTGACCATGACATTTGTGTTGCTTGATGAAGCAAGGAAAAAAGTAAGAAAGAAGCTTCAGAAGAAACAGTTTGATAAAAAGTACTATAAGGCATTATTAAATATCATATGTAAGAATGTAAGTAGCTGATGAGCAGAAATAAATAGGGGAAAACTTAGACTAAACTTTAGGATGAATTATTTTTGTAGTATTATAAATTAATATTTGCAAAAATAAGAATCTCATTATTTTTCCTACCACATTCTGCCATATCCTGCTTTAATCTTCATTCTTTGATCTTGTAGTCAAGTCAATATTTTTGTCAATATGCTGCTTCTTCTTCTAGATGTCTGAGATAGCTAACTAAAACTGCAGTGGTGAGAAATCAAATTAAAAACAGCAGCTCTATTCTTAAACACTTTACAGTCCTTCAGAAGAGATTGCTTGTTAAAATAGCTAAACCCGTTATAAAACTAATAGCCGTTGGTGCAACATCAGCAATCACTTTTTACTGGATTTTTTTCTCAGCTTCCATTTAATTTTATGAAGGACAAGCTTTGGTGATTTTGTGTGATTTAAATTAGATACGTGCCTACGGATTTCGGAACTGAGTCTTTAAATTTCACTTGTCAGATGTTTGGGTTTTGCACTACAAAATAAAATTAGTTAACAGTGAAAATAATCTTCAAAGGATTTAGTTCTTTCTGCCTGTGTTTCTACTTTTTTTTTTTCCTTAATGTGTAATTGAATAGAGAACAGCTAATTAATTCATTGTATAGATAAGAACGAGATAGGGACTTTTTGTGGAAATGCAGAAGCCAGTTTTCCATCTTAGCATTTTAAAAACTGGACTGTCTGTTGTGCTTTACTGTCTGTTAGACAAAAATAGTGTATGTCAAAACTCCAAAACTAGTGACTAAATCTTCTCTTTCTTCCAGGATCACGCACAGCTCTAAACATATGCTAGTCTCCAATCAGGGAAGTTTGGTTGAGAGTGACTTTTTCTACCAAATCTCTATAATTTTTTTTTAACATGATTTCTCTAGCCTTTTCCTATCATATGATCTCCATATTGAATGAAATTTAAAAAACCAAATAAATTATGGTAAAATGATATTACGTCTAGCCATAACAGATCTTCTATTTTCTAGTCAAGTAATTTATAATGATATTTGTCTAGTTTGTTTTAAATGTTTCATAATCCTATTTTAGTGCATATTATGTCGAATAGCAGTGTCTTTAAATATCATCCATCATAGATCTATTAATGGTTCCTGTTTGCTTTCCCCTTCTGAAAATTTAATTCTTGCTTCAAGTTTTAATTTATTTATTAAAATACAGTTTTCTAGCTTTAGACGTATTCCCAAAGTATCCTTTGGTTTTTTTCCCCAAAAAAGAGAATTCTTAAAATTTTAGAATCATAGAATGGCCTGGGACATTAAAGATCATCTTGCTCCAACCCCCTGCCATGGGCAGGGGCACTTTTCACTGGAGCAGGTTGCACAAAGCTCCATGCAACCTGGCCTTGAACACTTCCAGGCATGGGGCATCAACAGCTTCTCTGGCCAACCTTTTCAAGTTTCTCACTACCCTGACAATAATTTTTTTTGCCTAATGTCCAGTCTAAACCTACTGTCTTCAGTTTGAAGACATTCCCCCTTTTCCTGCCCCCCCTTTTTAACATGACTGAATAAAAAGTTACTCTGCATTTCTCATGTGGTCTCCCTTCAGGTGCTGGAAATCTGCAATTAGATATCCTCAAAGCTGTCTCCTTTCCAGGCTGAACAAAACCAATTCTCTCAGCCTTTCCTCATAGGAGAGATGCTCCATCCCTCTAATCAGCTTGGTGGCCTCCTTGGTGGCCTCCTCCAGTTCCAACAGGCCCCTGTCCTTCCTGTGCTGGGAGCCCAGAGCTGGGTGCAGCCCTGCAGGTGGGGTCTCAGCAGAGCAGAGCAGAGGGGCAGAATCCCCTCCCTGGCCCTGCTGCCCACGGGGCTCTGGATGCAGCCCAGGACACGTTTGGCTCTCTGGGCTGTGAGTGCACATGGCTGGGCCATGGCCAGCCTCACACCCACCAGCACCCCCACGTTATTCTTTTACTTTTGAGAAACGAAGGCTGCTACTACTACAAAATAGATTACTTATATTTATTTTCATTTTATATATTTTATTGTAATCTAAATAAAAGAGAGAGGCTATTCACTTGTTAACCTTGCACAATGTAACAGCCTTAATAAAGTTGGGAAAATTAATTATAAAATATTTTTTTTTCTTCCAATTTGAGGTCATGTAACATTGACTTTAGTGGATTGTCACAGACTAGCAAAAAACACCATGTGAATAGTGTGATCCACTGTAGATTCAAATTTCAAAAGCATAAATCTGTTATACAGATTCTTATTAGATATAAAGGAATAAAAACCCAAATCTTACCCATTGAATAGATAGTGTAACATAAAACTGAAAAAAAAAATATTTCTACACTTTTGAAATTATTTCTACACTTTTGTAATTTCTTCTAAGGAAAACAATGTTTTGTTGTATACAGAGCTTTTTCATACAGAGTACCATTCATTTTACAACTTTGTGGTTTTAGTACCATGAAATTTTACTGAATTAGGAAATATACTATTTTTATGGGTTTTTTTCACCAGGGAGAACAGATTAAACCACTCATGAATACAATCAATCTGTTAAGGAAAAGAAGAGATTACTGTAACCTAGAGATCTCCCCATGTCTGCTAGCAAACCGATAAAAGTGCAGAGAACAGCTTATTCTGCATGTTCCAGACCACTCTCCCTATTAAATTTATATTGAAGTCTGCTTAAATTAAATGTGACTAAATAAATATCCTTTTCTCTCTGTGAAGTTTTCAGATCTATCACAAACAAGCTAGCTCACTGGAGATACGATGAAATGCAAGCCATCAGGAAGGCAGCCAGCTACATGATAGGAATAGGTCCAGAAAAACTCCAGCTGTTTATGCAAATGGTGATAGTGAGTGGCTGGCACCTTATCAAGGACCAGAGGATCAGTGGCATATTGGTGTACTCTTTTCATGCCTAATGGATGTTTACTGCATCAAACAGGAAAAATAAACAAAAATTCCCAGCAAAGTTTAAAAGATTTGCTGAACTGGGACATTCAACAGTGCATCATCTAGTCATAATCAACTGAATTTGCCCAGAGATTATCGTTCTCTATTGCAGTTCTGTACCTCTTCAGGCTCAAAGTATTTTCTTTTTCTCAAAGCAATTCCTGAAATGCAGCCACTTATCAGGTGCATGCTGCCAACACATCTCCCATTTTGTTCTGTTTTTTATTCAATTTGGCATCTGAATATTTTTCTGTGTATCTATGTCATGGTTTTATTTTTTTTAGTTCTGAAGAGAATGAATTCTTCTTTTCAATTAACTGCAAATTAATGTATTTGTTTTTGTAATGTTAGCTTAGTTGTAAGAATAGATCTAAAAACATGTACATGAAACAATGAGTATCTGGATCCAAAATGTTCCTAGCTCAGGAAGCACTCAATCATTGTCTAAGCATTTAATGTTCTCTCAAGCACATGAAACCAAGACAGTAGCACCTGTAGAATGAAAATATAAGTGTTTTTCTAGGTGTCTCAGCTGTGCCTTGTCACACATATTCCCCAGCAGCAAACAATACTGACTGACTCAAATAAGAATCTACAAAGGCTGCTGCTTTCATTTAAAGTCGTAGAAGGAAATGACAAGTGTTCAGGCAGATAACATTCCCATGCTGTAGAGATATTGATGGATGAGGAATTTTATTTGCTGTAGAAATGAGGATCTTATTTTCCTTCCAAATGTCTTCTCCCTGTTCATGCCTGTGATGTATATCAAGATATGAATTCAGATCCCTTGCTCAGCATGAAATTTCATCACAGCCTTTTGGAAACATGCTTTCACTAAATTTACTTATCTAAACTGGAAATCTAAACACTGATGAATCTGAAAAGGCTTCAGTGTTTTTAAAAATCTGGACACTAATATATTCTCTAGATTTTCAACTAAAGTGATAAAATAGAATTAAAAAGCAGGATTGAAACTGCACACCAGGTGTTGCTTGTTCGTCTGGTATAACTAGACCTCAATTCCTCACCAAGACTAACATCCAGTACAATAAAGCATTCTTTTCATCTGGTAGAAAAACAAGAAAGAAAACAGAAGCACTTCTTTTCATGTCATTTTAAGACATTCTTGAGTGGCCTTGTACATGATCAAAATCAAGCTTGTAACATGTTTTTCATCTTCCAAAAGAACCTGACAGTTTGCTTTTAAAGTTTCATTTTCCAAGAGAAAAAATATATTGTAAACAAAGGTCTCGTGTTTCCTTCTGGGGTTGTTTGGGTTTTCTTTAGTGTTGTTTTATTTGTGGTTCTTTATTTTTTTCCAGCTGTTGGTTTCATTCACTTTATAGTGGTTTCCTGACACATTATAGGGGCCTGGAAATGACCAAGAGATACAGGAAATGTCATTAGTTGCTAGCTAGTGTTCTTAGTTGCATTACTTAGAGTTCTTACAAGTTACTATGGAGGCTTCTGGCTTTCTCATGATGTCCATGTCTTATAGACTTGCAGGTTGGAATTAACTAGGTGGTTATGGAAAGGGCAAAGTTTTGATCTCTGTTAACAGAGGACAGCTGCCAGATTTCATGCACATTCATTCATGATTTGAATGCTATGATGTGGCGCACTGCTGACTTCACTTCTCAGAGGGAAAGCACTTTTGTCTGCACTGTACTTAGCACCATGGCCTTGGATTATTGACTGACAAATATATAAATATTAATATGAAGGAATAAAAATAAGTAATTTCCTTGTGACACTTCTGTAACATCCCAAAAGAGTTGTTATTTGTTATAATAACTATAATAAAGTTCTCAGGAAGGTTAAAACACTTTGATATGTGAAAGCAAAAATGAAGAAATTTGCACACTACTAAAAGATTTCTCCCTTTTATCCCAGCTTCCTGCTATGTAATCACCATATGGGGAAAAAATTGCAGTGTGCAACTTTTATTCATACAATAACTGAATACTTTTAGCAGCATACAATTTTGTAAAAATACATATAGAAGAGTTCTAAGTTCTTCCTGACTCTCCCTCAAGAAATGAACATTTTTTACAGTCTTAGTAAATTACCTTTGCTCTTTTAAGACCTTTAGGAAGATATTGGCTTATCTCTCTGAGTTTTTGATTTCATGGCTGACTAGTTATGAATTTAAGTTTAATAAGTAAAAAAAAAAAAGAACCCCAATGTTTTTACCTCCAAATCCCTCTCTGGTCCCTCATGCTCTGATTAATGTGTAAAGCTGTAATATCTCAAACCTGTAATCAGGCCATCACCTTCTGCTCAGATTTTTCATTGATGTATAACATTCAGGATGTACTATTTTCATGATATCCCTACAATACAGCCCTTCTTGTCTGTTCTGCGGTGAAATCTACGGCCCAAGTTTTATTTTCCTGGATCTCCACATCATTTAACACATGCAATTTTCCTATTCCTAAAAGAGAGACGTTAATGTAAAATTATTAAATCACCAGATTAATACATTTTCTAAAATGTTTTCTAAAATGTTCACTTGTTGGTTTTAAATAACTGTCATGATTGGCCTTTAAAAAGCTGACACTTCTAGTGTCAGCTGGCACTAGCTGACATCCTAGCTCACTGCTTAGACTTTTGATCCAAGTTGATTACAAATTCATAGCAACTATTTGCAATTTTGATTTTTGGTTGGTTTGGATATTATGTGAGTCTGTGATTCCATTAAACCAATTTTTTTTCTTTTTTTAATTATAAAGCTATGTATGAGTGTTGTTTGAGGGTGAGAAAAGGACAGGACTTATTTTGTTTAGCTTCAATTCACAGTCCCTTTTTATTTTTTATATTTGTTCAGAGAAATCCAGAAATTTAACTTTGAACAAGATTGATACTATATACTAAGGATTATAGACCACTTCATTGACTGACAGTTTCAACATGCAATTTTGCAAAGACCAAGTGCGAGTGTCTCATGTTAATTCCCTCAGATATTTGGGATATTTCTGTCTTATTATTCCAGTCTTGAAAACATATAATAACAAGAAGTTCAAATTACATTTTCAAAAGTTAAAACTTTGTTGCAGGTAGAATATTTTGACATTAGAAACTGAAATCTATTACTGGCTCAGAGAAATATTTAAAGGTTAACCATGGCTAGGAATTTGAAATGATTATTAGATTAAGCCTGTTGCACTTCTGCCACACCATCGAATGACAGAGTCCTATTTAGTACTTGTGCTGAAGCAACAGAATGGCTTGACCTTTCAATAGGTAAGATATCGACCTGTGCCAGGACTCCACACAAGCCTTGTGTACTATCTAAATTGTGTTTAAGTCTTTGACCAAGAATTCTATCCCTGTTCTATGAGGTACATTTGATTCTTGTAAATTTCTCTTTAGTTCTCTGGAACTAAAGGAAGAATTCAACAAAAGAAAACTTTCTTTATGTAAATCAGTGTTCCTAACATTATTCTCTTTGTGGAATTTCTGTAGAATGGGGTGCTGTTCCTTCTGCGGTTATAAGTGACATAGCAATTAATGTAAATGGTATTTGTTTCTCGCCCTCTCTGCCTTAATATTTTTAAACTAATTAAAGGTGGTTTTAGATAACTTTTTAATTGACAATCTCTATTTTTATAGTGCTTATGTAGCCCAGCCTACAAAGCTGAAGAAGGAAAATGACACTGCTTTCCTCCTCTTAGAAACAATTATATTCTCTGACAGTGAAATTTATACACTGGTCTATGAGGGTCTGTGATAAGAGTATGTATGTGTGCTTCCCTCAGTTTGAAACAAAGTGCTCATTCATATGTTCATGAAATCACTATGTAAACATGAAATACCCAACAGGCTCATTGTTTAGAAACCCAAGTTAAGAAAAGGGACTCACATACTGTTTTGCTTCACTCTATCCTAGAGTGAAATTTCCACACTTATCATCAAGATGGGGCATCAAACTCCCCTTTAACAGTTCAAGACAAAACAGGTGTTTGATACGCAGTAATGTCTGAGAAAAGAGATAAAGACATTTTGTGGGCAAAATCCCTCTTTGCCTCTCCTCCCATTCTTTCCCTGTGAAGCAGTGAGGATTTCCCTTTCCATATAGCTCACTTTCTTACAGATGCATACAATGAAACATGGATTGCTCCTTCTCATTATTTCTTTTACTCATTTTGTATATGATCAAGGACAGGAAAACAGTAACAGATTACATTTTTATATTCATCAAGACCGTGAATGAGCATAACCAATAGAGGCTTACCAAGGACAATTTCATTCTGAGCGACTCTATTGCTCTCTATGCTGTAGTACTGCGTACTCTCTCACAGTTTGGCATCAAACTAGCATCAGTTTGCAGACAACACCAAACTGAATGAGGCAGTCAATATGCTGTACCTCAGGGCTGTTTTCCACAGAAATTTCTGACAGGATGGAGAAATAGACATATACCTACAGAGTTCAATGAAAGGAAATGCAGAATCCTGCATCTAGGATGAGATAACCCCTTCCAAAGGTACAATCTGTGGACTGACTGTACAGGAAGCAGATCTTCATACAAGAACATATGGATCTGGTTTGACAACAGGTTGAACGTGAGCCAATAGTGTGTTCTTGCAGCAGAGAAATCCAACCAAGAGCGTAGCCAACCAGTCTGGGAAAAGGGATGTTTCCTCTCTATCCAGCACTTGTGACAACACAGCTGTAGCACTGTGTCCAACTGTGATCTCCCCAGGAAAAGAAGGACATTAATGTGCAGGAAAGGATCAAAAGGATTGGCACCAAGATGGTCAAGGACTCTTGCAGTGTGTGCATTGGAAGACAATGAGGGAACTTATCAGTCCCACAAGGAGAATAAAAGATTTTACTGATGAGTACAAATACTTGACCAGGAATACAGTGGAGACAGTCAGACCCTTCCCAGAGCAACAGACTCCTCTACAGCAACAGGTCAGGAATCAAGGAACACTGTTTGGTATACAGAAAGGATTTTTCATACAGCATAAATATGTTCAAATACTGTAAAATGGTGCTAGGAGAGGCTGTGGAATCTCTGTCTTTGGAGGTGTTCAGAACTTGATCAAACAGGACTGAGTAATCTGATCTGCTTAAACCAGTCTGAGATGGAGATTGGACTAGATGACCTCCAAACATCACATCTGAACAAAATTATTCTATGATACTGTATCATGCATTCCTATCAGGAATCAGCTCACTAAAGGCAAGGCAGATAATACACTTTGAAACCTGCAAAACAGAAAGGAAAAGCATGCAAGAACAGACTCAGTGCTTCCATGGCCACACCATTTAGAAAGCCAAGAAAAAAACCAAACCCACATCATTCCCCCAAACCCCTCCTCCCCCCCCACGCCTCCCCTACAAAAAAAAGCCCCACATAAAAACCCTTCTGAAGCATTTTTTTTAAGCTCCAGTACTTCTGGTTCAGAGAAAGTCTAGGTTTAAGATCAAAATCTGTCAGGGTGAAGTATTCTCCAAACAAATCAAAACATGAATGTATTCCTGCTAAATTTAAAATTCCAAGTTCACGTGACTAATCAGGCAAATACATAGAATTTTTTTTTGTTTGAAGTTGTTAGTTGGGTGCTTTTTTGAGGGGGGGAGGGGTGATTTTGGCTTCTTTTTTTAGTTGGGATTTTTTAATCATTTTCTTTTTGAGGGTTGTTGCTATTTTAGCCCATCTATCTTTCTACACAGTTACAATCCATTTCCATATAGGCACTTATGGTTTTTGTTTATTTGTATATATCTGACTTGGTTTTTTAAATGATTATTTTCAAGAAAAATGTCAGTTAGCGAGTGTGTGCAACTCTTAGAGGACAGGCCTGCTTTTATTGCAGTCACACATCCTTAGAAATATGTTTTCATAAGCAAGAAGGCTATTTGGTTTACCAAGTATGCATCAGAACAGAGTGCATTCCAGGAATAAACATACTGTAGTACAGAAGGAAAGAAGGGAGCTAACCGCTTCAGTGATACCCATAGCAGCAGGCTGTAACAACAATAGCAGTGTCAGCAGCAAAATATCTTTTATTTTCTCTCCACTGTTTATAAATGAGATTGAACATATGGATACGTAATTAGGGTTATTTCATTAGAGCAGACTAGAACTCTCCAAATAATCATAAAAAGGATTCTCCATGCATAATGGTTTATACAGGCTTCTTAAAACACCTGCTAATACATTAAAGAGCACGTATTTATCTTGATGTAAAAATCTTATCCATGCAGATTTTGCTGAGGCTTTTTTTTATGATCAGAGTGACTTTCATAATTTAATATAGAGCTGCATAATTTAATGTCTATTCCTATTCTACTGTTTTCTCCTGTTCTTACCTCAATTTTTGAATAATTTACTAATAATCCCCTTTTAGCTATTGATCTAATTGGGGTTATTCCCTTCCACTAAGGGTGTTCCAAGAAGCCAATTTTCTTTTAGTCCACGTATCAAAACAGCTTGCCCAATTTTTTCTTTTCTACCCATCTTCCAGGTCATGTCCTCTCACCTAAGCAGACCTTTAAAACTTTCCTCCGTATCTTTTCAATCAGTCTCCCAGGTGCCCAGTTCAACAAGTTTCAACCTGCCTCCTCTCATTTTACAGTCATTATCTTTCTGAAAAATAGTTTTTCTTCTTTCACTTTTTGATCTTTTTCAGCTCTATTCTTTTCCCAACTATCCTGATAGATTCTGAAGTCTAGATACTTCCAAGACTAAGGTGACAAAGGAACAAAAATATAAGTTTTATTGGTTTTTGTGTGCACAGACCACTTTGACTTCCATAAAGGTATCTAACTTTTACTACATGTTGTCTTAAATTTCTAAACATTAGTAACTTAGCTGTATGTCACTAGAGACAATCATGTTTCAAAATCAAAATTCCACACAGGGTGAAACAGGATTTCATTAAGACATTATTATAATAACCTAAAAACACACAGCCAGCTTGCTTTCTGAGAGGTTTTCTTTAGGCTGTAAAAACTTTTCAATGGTTTGTATCTTGCTACTGAAATCTGGAGTGGAATATTAATTATCAAAGATGATGAGAAATCATGTGTGGAATTATTTTCTTTTAATAATCTCAACACACTCGATGCTGTCCAGGAAAAGCTGTATGGTCTATGTGCCATGTTACAAGTTTCAGGAACACAGTGATAGAATTTCTATAGGAGATAATAATGCAACTTTGTAAGTGCAGTAGTTATCAAGGGAAATGAAAAATGTGAATTTTATTTGAAGTACCCATATTTCTAAATTGTGGACATTTGGCAATCATGCAAAATGAATTAATATATGGATTAACTGAAAAGATTGAATTAGCAAGGAGATAGCATTAACACCACAAAATAGGGATGAAGTAGGAAATATAGTTGAGAGAAAGATAGAAAGCATGAGAAGACAATATGGTTTTAACTGAAGTTAGTTGTAAGAAAATAGATAAATCATATGGTGGCAACCAACCACAGCCTTCCAGACATCCAAGTCCCAGTTGAGGTGGGGTCTAAATATTCTGACTGAGGCTGCAGTTAACAGTTTTCAGGCTTCCAATTTCAGAGACAGGGACTTGATTACCAATTACCAAAGCCAAGAAGCCTCAGAACTCTGGAATCTCTGAGATTCTCTGGAAATCTAAAAACCTTTTTGTCTAGATGAAAAATTTGAACAACCCCTCTCCAGAAAACCACTTCTACTTGAATACCTGGCGTTTTCAATTAAACATTGTTGTATCAAAAATTCAAACTGTTTTAATAACAATATTTCTTCTTTTACTGTTTCCTTCAAAATAAAATCAACACTATAAAGTAAAAATTGGTAGGAGTTCCATTTAGCCTGATAGTGTCACCAAATTAGGAAACAGACAAGGATTTGAATTTTCTCTATTAATTTCAGTTCTACAAAGCCTTAGGGAAATGCAACATGCCTAACCTTACACATTTATGACTCATTATTGATTTCCTCATATGAGTTCAGTAATTTTGAAGCGGCAGAAATTGGGCTTTTTTATAGCATTACTTTCTATTGTGATTCAGCTATACATTTGCTCTAAAGAACCCAGTGTGTCCTATTTTTCTACTTCCTTATACTGTAGGGAATGAGCAAGTCATTCTAAAGTCCTTCTTGTTGGTCTGGAAATTCATAATACAGCAGTGCAGGCTCAGAGGCAGCAGAAAGAAACGGAGGTTACCTATTCTCTCAGATGTATCTATGTTACCAACTTGGAGCATTCAATTTTGGATGCATTTACATGATACATTTTCCAAAGTGGAAAAACGGTCTAAAAAAATTGTGTCTTTTCTGCATGCTTTGGCTTCATGCATTGTTCATCTGTGGTGCCAACTCATTCTTGTGTATGGTTAATTATGTGAACTAGGTCACTGAAGTGATTTATGTAGAGAACAAGGACACATTATTTTAGATTAATTTCTACTTTTCAGTCTCTCCAGCAATTGAGATTCTTAAATGGTTTCACAAGCAGTTGTCACTGTACAACCACATGGGAGGAAATAAAAAATGCAATTCAGAAGCAGAACATGGTCTGAAATATTTTAAAAGCTGTCTCATCAAAAAAACCCAAACTTGTAATGTTACACTTCAACATACTTCAATGACTGGGGAGAAAACTATTATGTAATTACAGAGAAGGATCAGGGAATAAGATTGTCCCAAATAAAATGGCAATGCCAGTAAAAATAAAATTCTTACTTCAGACTATAAATAATATGACCTCACTATATACAATATTAACCAAAAATAAATACTACAGGACAGAAGGGTGAGAACTTCCACGGAAATCTGGATATTTTACCATTCCAGCTATGTGTGATATCTTTTTATTATTATTATTATTATTATTATTAATATTTTCTTTGAAAGAATGTTGTGTTAAAGTACATGATTCATACAGTTTTACAGAAAACTTGATTAGAATATTTTATTCAATTAAAGTATTTTGATTTTGTGAAAGCACTTTGTCTAATGTCTTCTCATGAAGAAATAATACACAAAAAAAAAGAAGCAATTCTGAAATGTATTTGAAGCCAAACTCCAGAAAGATTGAAGCTAAAGAAAAAGCTCAATATTTGCTTTGAACTTCCTTCAAAAATACATAGTCTTGGCTTTTTGTCTCTTTTTAAGTTTTAAAAATAATCACATCTCTATTTTTCTAGAGACAGAAATGTCCACTTGTATCAAATTTAATTCTGAAGAATATAAAGTACCGAGTTTTATACACTATTTTATGATGATTGTATTTTTTCTTCTTTGTATCAATTATTAGGAGTACAAATTAAAAACTATTTCATAGAAACTCCTCCTTATAGAAAACTGTGTAAGTGTAGATTCTCAAAGTTCTTAATAAATTCCAAGAAATTTGCAGGGCAATACAGATATGCATGGCAACGCTCTTTCATTTTTCCCATTTCAAAATTAGTAAAATGTTTGTTTCATCTCCACAGTGATATAAAAGAAGTGATAATGAAAAACTTCTGCCACAAGAAATAAGCTGACTTTGGCCTATTTTATTCAAGATAATCAGTCACTGACTCAGAATAATCTGTGATTCTGTAAAAGTGATAGTAGAAGCTTCCTGTTTTCCCATCTCAAGGCATTATATTAACACATTTTATTCTTTTTTATGCTTGAAAAATAGTGAAAACATGTTCATAAATAAATGGGTTCTCTCCAAACACCATGATTCATACAACTAATATACTTCTTGTAGTGGTTTTACTGTCTCAGTCTTTTCTAAATATAATACATTATAATCAATAGACTAAGTAGGACTATTAGAAGGTTGGTCTCTTAATTAACTGCTGAATTAATAAAAACAGAACATACAACTGTCACTAAAATAGGGAAGATCTTTGGAATCAGGTAAAATCTTGAATTTTCCAATTCCTGCTCTCTACACAGTTTTTATTCAGTAATTTCCAAACAGACTGCTAGTCTGTAAAATATGATAATTTATTCCACTACCCAAGATTACATATATAGAGCATAGATTTTGGACAATGTGAAGGTTTTGCTTTAATAGCTATTTTTGTTAGTGAGCCATTTCCTTTTCCTAGATAAGGGATTACGTCTAGAAAGATTCTTCATATCGGCACCAGATGACATGTCAGAGTCTCACAAGAATTAGCTGGAGAACATCTCTGTCTCTGGGGTTGCAGACGTTTAATCATTTCTTCACTATTCTGGGCAGCTGCACACTGACCTCACACCCATCACCTGCTTTGGGCTGTCAGCTGCAGTACCTGCTAACAGAAGGGCTACTTTGCATGCTGCTTTACCAAGAAGAAATGCCACTAACTGTGACAACAATCCTAATTAGTTGTTGAAATACCATTGTGAAGATCTGTCACCAGTGATTACTCATCTCTTTAATGGTTCCTCCAAACAGAAGCTCTGTTTCAGCTATTTAGAAAATGGCCAATATCATTATCATTCCCTGAGGGGCTTATCTAAGCACTCTGAAGGATTACTGTCCAATTTTGCTTTTAAGCAACGCTGCAAAACTCATAAAAATAGACACTTTTCAGGGGAAAAATAAAACATCCTCACAGCAAGAATTTCAGCTGCAGGAGGTTGGACACAGTTACATACCTCTAGGCAAACTATAACAGCAATTATAAGGAAAGCATACTCTGAAGGATAGAGAGGGAACAAGATTTTAAAAGAATGAGACCACTAGGGGATAAGTAAGAAAAGCATTAGAATCAAAACTGGAAACCACACATTTGATTTCCAAAACTTCCTATTAGTATCACAACTTTAAATGATACCACAAGGCAGATTTGACCTGACTCAGTGCAGGTCAATAGGGCAAAACTCTGTTGTCAGAGACAAACTACGGACAGCTTTTTCCGTTAATAAATAATCGCTTACAAATGGATCATTAAAAATTTAGAATATTTTATGATAAAATATTAGATATTAGAAAGATATTCCCATGCCAAGTATTTTCCCAAATCTATTTATTTTGGCAGACTTTCCACTCTGGTTCTATTCTGTACTCCTCTTGATATCCTTCTTTGTAATTCCCAAACTCTTATCATGCTTCCAGTTCCTGCATTTACCGGTGTGATCTCTCATCTTCTTTCCACCTTGTCCACCTCTCTCACTCTCTCTCCTACTCTATACTACCTGCCTAAAGTAACCTTCCTGACATCTCTCAAGTCATCTTCTCCCTCCTCCCTACCTCCATGGAGGTTCTCAGTCCCCTTCCCTAACATCTCTTTGTCTCCAGCACAGCCAACTTCCAGTTTCCCTGTCCCAAAATCTTGATCTTTTGGTCTCCATCTTCAACACTGTTCTTCAAATTATGTCTTTAGCCAGCTTCTAGTTCTTATTCTTTCTAAAATCTCAACCAGAGCCTTCTTATGATCAGAGCATACAGCAGAGAGTTCATTGAAGTCATGAGATTTTTTTTGTGATTTAAATCTGGCCTGTAACACTCTCGTGTTGGAGTCAAGTACTCCTGCATTGCCAACAGGATTCATTCCTGCAGTAGGGAGTGAGCAGTGCTACCCAAGTTCTGTTGTCAGATAAACCCTTTATGTAAGATGTTTAAACTGAGGGTTTGACTAGATATGGAAAAGCACAGCCCTGACAGAGACTGTTCCTTTTAAGCATTTCAAGCCCTTCCTTAAAGCAGGAGAGTTACGCAGATCTTCAACAACAACTTGCCCATATTTAAATTAGAAAAACACAAAATAATGTATTCTTCTGATACTCTTGTTTTTAGAAAGAGCTTCACTATTCTCATTGAAATGTTTGCCTGAATTTTCTGCAACTGTAAAGGAATATTTGGACATATCCTAAGGGTTTCTTCTCTGAGAAACAGAAAACCTGGAAAGGGGCTTCCTCTTAGTCTCATGCCACTTCTTTTCCGAAAGCTAAAATATAGGAATGTGCCTAGGAATATCATTTATATTGTAATATAAACCATTATAGTTGAGCCTTAAATAAATAAATAAATAAATAAATAAATAAAAACCAGTAAAATAAACTTCAGGTTAATATAAGATGCTTGTCTTCACCCAGAGAGCTTAAAGAGCTAGTAGATTTAAAGAAAAATCTTCCAGCCAGTGATACCTGATACTAGCAAAGAGCTCTCCAGTTATGGGAATGAAGGAGGAAAAATGGATATTGACATAGCAGAAAGTACCAGCTGGGGAACTGCTGAGGACTGTTATCATGTAAGCCTACAGTGAAGAGAGATTGAAGTGTCCTTTTCCAACCATCTAGTATATCACTAGTATCAACCCCTGCAAATTTAGTATGTCTGGTAGTAGGTCACACTACAAAAAAACATTCATTCCTGCAACAGTATCGTTACATGAAAAAGATTAAAATATTCTTGGAGTGCTATTCCAATATTTTTGGTTTGATGACTGTTGTTTGTTCACTTCTTTTCTTTACAGAAGTATGCTGTAACAAGACTGTTCAGACTAACTCAGGGTTCTCCCACACAATGACCAAGCAACACAGTGCCTCCTACAGAAAGTGCAGTACATTCTGACAGATGAGACATCCAAGGCATTGCTATGACCAAGTTGATGAGAAAATATTTTTCTGCAAAATACTCTTGCTCAACTAATACAACACCATATAAGGACAATGAAAGGCAAAGAAAAACACTGACAAACTTAAACAAAGCAACTCCTCATATTCTATATCACAAGACTCCAGCCATAAAACTTGACTTGAAGTGCCACTTTATTTTGCATTGTTGAAGCCATGAAACTAACAATCCCACTTGCTATTTGAAAAAGCAAATAAACTATAATATTTCAGAATTGTTGTTACCTATAATCTTTTTCATTCACTGATACATGAAACATTTGATATTAATTTGTTTGTGATTTTTATATTCCAAATATGTGACTTTACACAGGACACACAGAACATTTTAGCTAATGGTCTTAAATATCTCTTTCTATAGTGCTTCCTCCAACTCCATTAATTTCAGAGAGTTCATGTACCTCTCTTGTGAAGCATTATGCAGTATTAATTTATTTATTACAAAAATATCACAGTTTTTAAGGAAAAAGTCCAATATAAATAATGTATATATATACTTGTGAAATAACTTGTATAACATATAAATTACTGATTTATTTAAGTTCTTGTGGATAATTTCTTGTGTAACATCCCCAAAGGAATAGTGAAGGAAATAAAATTTGACTTTTGAAAAGAAGCTTGAAAGATAGGGTTGTATATGAAATATCTACTATAACACAGAGATTACATTTAGTAAGTAAAACCAGGAGAGATTCCTGTAGGGTTGATACAGCATATAGGAGGTTTCAATCAGATTAGCATTGAGTGAAGCACTGAAGGATTACAGTTGAGATGTAAAGCCAACAAGAACAGGCAGGTAGCAGATCCTTTTTTAATAGATGAGTGCCTCTCATTTCAAGATACCCAAATCACACAATTTATAAATCCAGTTGTCAGGGCATGAAAATTTTGAGACCCCTGAAGCAGAAGTCACTTAACCATCTGGCAGGCAGGAATGAATGCTGCAGAATAAATCTTCCATTTCATTTCAGTAGTGTTACATAAAACAAGTGAGCATGGACACTGTGGCATATAAGGTAAGGAGTATATTAAAAAGAAAATTCATACAATTTAGCAAGCATATTAGGAAGAACAGGTCTCCCAATGACAGCTACAACAAAAGAATAATCCAAATAAACTCTTTGACAGTTTATTTTCAGTGCATATGTTTAGGCACTCCATAATGCTTATTCTCTAAGCAGCTTAGCAGATAGGAGGTAAGTAGGATGATGACTATAATTCAATATAAAATACATTTAAATAAAGTTGGGGGTCTGACTTGAACCTTTAAAAGTCAAAATATATAAGATAAGTCTCCAGCAACATCCTTAGCTCAGCTGCTGTCCTTATTTTCTAAATGTGGAACACTCTCTTATCACAGGCTGCCACACCACCGGACAATGTAGAATTGGTATGAGGGGAGAATTAGTTCCAGTAGCTCCTGAAGAACAAGATTCCACACCATAGGCAATTTGACATAGCTTGTAACATGCTGGGGTTTTTTTGGGGGTTTTTTTTGGGTTTTTTTTTGTTTGTTTTTTTTTTCAGTTGGAACAAGTGTTTATACTTTTGTTTGGGATTTTTTACTATTTATTCTTTCACATCTATCTGATCCAACTTAACTAAAACTCAGTGGATAGGTATCTAAGTAAAATAGTATTACCTCTCATTTAGATAGATGTGAAACAGAAGAATTATGTAGTTTGTTCTATCTCACCCCAAAAAGTCAGTGCCACAGTGCACTTTATGAGTCTTATGAATTCCAGGTAAACCCTTCCAATCACTCTAAGCTTTCAGTGTTATCAAAAATTTTTATTAAATGGAATAGATATAGGAACCTGCCCCTAGAGAATTTGAAGGAAAGGTGAAAGGAAAAAGATCTTCTTCAGAATTAAGTATTCCAGTTCATTATTCCATTTTCATTAAATTATAAGTTAACAAGGCATGAAACAATCAAGGAAAGGACAGCATCATATTTCAGTTACAGAAGCTGGAAACTGCTCTTTGGCACCTTTGATGAATTATAATATTTGTTTGTGTATCTGTCACTGCAAATATTAATTTAGGGATGAAATGTCTTAATCAGGCATTCAAGAATTGCTTCCTAAGTCTGCCACAATAGGAAAAAAAAAAAAAAAAAAGAGGCAGGTTAATGCAATTAATTAATATATTTTTAATTGATTTTAACAGGAGCTAGCCAAGGGCCAGAATGCTTCCACATACAGACCTTAAAGACAAAAGGATAGGGGAAAGCTTAAAAGCAGAACACAAAATATAAGATGGGGGAAGACCGGGTTTTGTCAGGCATATGTATAATGTCTAAAATAAATTACTATTTCCAAGAACCTGGAGTACAAAAAAAGAGCTTAAAAAGAAAAAAAATCAATACCCCATCCTCTGCCTGTCCATAGGATGAACATTCCTGGAACATTCATTTAGAAAAGTAAGTGGGAGATTTGATAAATGCATGGAAGAATAATCCATCTTAAACACAAGAAACTACCTCAGGCTCAGGAGGCACTGGAACTGCATATTTTTATCACTAAAATGCATACCAATAAAATCTGTGTGTTTGTTTTACTCTTACACTGCGAGCTCTTTCTGTATCTATTGCTACACAGCATATTGGTCTTCATATGCATTTGATTTCTAACATGCTTGTTTTTACACTAACTACAGTTGTTAGAATAAAATTAGAGAAAAAACATGAAGAAAAATAATTAATTTCTACTCTGATCAATACACTCAGATCTCATCTAAAGACCCTAAGTTTAAGAAACCTTTACGACAGGAAGGAAGAGGGGTGCTGTTTGTAGTTGTTGTTTGATTGGTTGGGGTTTTTTAAGAGCACCCCAATTACGACTTTTTTTTTAACAACTTCCATTTTTTGTCTTGCTGCAAATTTTGCGGCAATATATCGACCTAAAGGTCTGATTGTTATAAACTCATGATTCAGGATACCATATCACATCATGTGCATTACATCAATATATGAGACTGAGATATGAATTATTAGCAAAAGACACAAAATCCTACTCAGCATGAATTAATTCTCTGTAAAGAAAGACTAGAAAATACAGCACCAGCAGCACCTCACTAATACCTGACTGTTCTTGTAAGGTCTGCTTAATAGTCCTGCTGCAGAGTGTATTACTCAAATGAGAAACTGAATAACATCAAAATAGTCTTAAATCCAACCAAGGTTCTTCCCATTCTGAACAATATATTTGATCTGACAAACTAAAAGTCAAAATAAATTATATACAACTCTTCTACTTTCCAGTATTACACTAAATCTTTAAAGGTTCTCAAATTCATTTCCAGCAGTTAAATTATATTAATCCCAAATGATTTTCCCTGCAACAGTATTGTTGTTCGAAGTGCAGACAGGTTTTTGTTTATATTTTTTGTCTTTCCAAGTTCTAGGACAGCATGAACTTGCTGTTGCAAGT
Organism: Cettia cetti; assembly: GCA_013401135.1. NCBI lineage: Eukaryota > Metazoa > Chordata > Aves > Passeriformes > Sylviidae > Cettia > Cettia cetti. The sequence goes on from VZUI01073634.1 coordinate 21,687, forward strand.
GGGCATGGTAGCAGTCTAAGTGCTGAAGTTCTGTTTTCTCTGCTGAAGGCAATTCAATTTGTAAATAGAAAACTTTATTTTACTTTTATTTTATATCCCTGAACTCAGAGTAAGTTTCAATACTTGGCTTTCCTCAAAAGATAACATGAGGAACTTTTCTGTGAAGTGGTAAAGATTCTGTGGGGAAAGTCCAATCAGACATCAGACATATGGTTTGGAAACTTGAGATTTTTGCATATATTTTTAATAACTGCTGAATTTCACCTTTAAAATTAATTATTATGTCTCAATATTTTCGACAATTCTCTCATTTGTAAGAACTCATGGAAAAGCAGGTTTTCCACACCAGTAAGATTGTGCTTAATTGTCCTGTACATGATAAAATGCAAGTGTTCAAGGTGGTACCTTCACTGATGTATTTATTTTCAGAAGCATGTCTTTCCATCAGGTGCAAAATTATTACAGAGATGAGCACTTTATAAAAAATGTAGCTAGAGAAAACGTGCTACAAGGAACAGTTACAGGAAAAGTTGTATGAGAGGAAATAGTGATTTACAGGCTCCTTTCCCTCCTTCTGATTATTTAGTATCTGTTATCCCAGATATTTCACCCAAGAACATAAGCCAGAGCTTTTGCTTACAGAAACGTAAAGTGACACAATCTTGAAAGAGAAGTGCAACAGTCATAACAGCTTGGTAAAACCTTAAAACCTTGAGTCCTTAAGATACTTTAAGTTTGGAATAGGTCAGGTAAGCATTCAGGGAGAAATTCTTGATTTAAGATAATTCAGTGCAGAGAGGCTTGCTAGCACTCAACCACTGCATGTTTCTCCCATCTTTTCTGCCACTCCTCCTTGCAGGTCTATAGATATATCCAACACAGACAGACCAAAGCTGGATTCATGTGTATTTCCCAGAGGCAGAGTGTAACAGAGCACACTACAAGGTCTATCAAGTTGGCTAAACTTCTGCTAACTGAGATCCTGAGTGACAGCTAGCCCTGTAAGCCCAGGCACACTGATTGCTGAACTCTGCCTGATGATTAAGCTACCTGACACGATAACATGGTTCAGTTGTGCTTCATTTAGACATCACTATTGAAAACAAAGGGTGCTCTTTTCTGCTGATAAACCTAACTGGAGTTTCTTGCTCAGATGTCTTTACAGCATATTTCATTAGTTGTTTTGTTTCTGAAAGAAGAGTCCTTTAGGCTGGCCTATTACAAGTCCCTTGTATAAATTTAGTTAAGATCAAAATGCAAACAAATCTTCAGCTTTGATAAACTAAGAATGAAATCTATGTACTCTGAAGAAAACTGAGTGAAGCGCTAACCTCCATTTTGTGTTTCAGAATGGAAGTGTTAGAGTGGCTGGCTGGCCATCCCATCCAGCCCCATCCTGTCCCATCCTTGCCCCCTCTGCCTCCCTCTTGTTCCACGTGATGCATTGAGAGCACTTCTAATGCAGCATGACAGCTCTGTAACCTGTGCTCCTTGGGCATACATCCCTTCCCTTTCACAGAAGCATAATGGTTTCATGGTTCCATTTTCTAGACAGCATCTAGCCAGAGCCCTGCTCAAGAGCATCATGGATATAATACCACACCAAGAGGGAACTGGAAAGGGCATTCCGCAAACAGTGAAATTGATTCACCGTCCTTAAGGACAAAAACAACGTGAAATGTGTTACATGTTTGGGAAGGTTGCAAACTATTTCTTTTGGTGTGATTTTTCAGTTAATTCTCTCTTTTCAAATCCAGGGCTCTTTATTTTCTTCCTGAAATCCTTTCACATTTTCAAATCCTAGCAATCACAGGATCAAAAAAGGCATTCATTTCTTTCTTTTTCTCTCTCTAAGGATTTGCAGTAGGTAAACAGTGCCTAAGAAAGAAAATACTCAAAATTTGGTTTATTTATAATAAAAGATAACTAATTAGATCAGAACACTCTTGGAAACAATAAAACTTTTGTTACAGTGGCTCCATATGTCCTGGTCATTGTCATCAGTTACTTTATTAATTAAATAATAAACACTTTTTATAGTATCACATTAGAAACCATGGCATTTTCTAAGATTAGAATTTTTTTATTAAGAAAATGGAATGTTTGACCACAATGTTCTTCTGAATTACTGAATTTTACCTTCATAGTAAAACAAGTTTTCCTCTGTGCAAGGGGAATTTACTGAACATCACTAGCTTTACTTCAAAAGCACTGCTAACTCAAATAAACCTGAATGTTAATTGAAAGTGTCTTGCTAAACCCAAACAACGTTAATGCAAAGTTGCATTTCACTTATCAGCAAATTCTATCACCTTACTCTTTCACCTTCAGCAACTTCTGAATAATACTCCTCAAAGGACGGCAGTCTTCGTGCAAGCACCCTATAGTAGAATTGAGAACACCTTCTATCCACAGGAAGAAGACCCACCACAATCACTTACATTAATTACAAGCCATAGGGAATCCAAGCAATCTGTCCAGTTAATCTGTCTGGGGGAGGGAGGCAAGGGTGAAATGTAGGATTAAGAAAATAAGTTTATTTGAACTGAATTATCTTTAATATTTTCATTTCTGTCATAACATTATTTTAAATACACAAAAATTAATAAGATAAAAATAGATATCTCCAAATAACTTTTTCTTCATAGAAGATTTTGATTATTTTTAACTTGCTCTTAATCAGGATATAAGCATGACTAGATGAACCGGATTTCTTTAATTTTCACTGAACTTATCTCTATCTTAACCTTACTGGGGAGAAAACCTCTCAACATGTTCTATCAAAAACATTACCCAAAACATAACTATCCAGCTATTGGAAAGCTATGTAAAGCCTGTTTTAAAGCATGAAGTATAAGAGGTAGAAATACTTAGATAATTGAGGAAATGTGGCTTGACAGAAACAGAAGATATCCAGGAGCAGATCCAGCAAGACAAAGGCAGCAGTCCAGTTTTCAGAGGTGAAAGAGAATCAGGGCAGCAAGCAACATGGAAAGAGAAAACAAAGCATATTTCCCATAAAAAGCAATGGTAGTAGAGCCACAGTACCAGGAGAAAAACAGTGACTGCTGATAGGTACATGGGCATGTATATGCAAAGTGGAAGTTAGGTGCAAAAGAGATCAAGGTTAAGAGTACAACCTTTAAATTCTTACACTAAATCACCTACAGTTCCAGAAGGGCTTAACTTTCTCTTCTGCCTTGGAGTCCCTTACGTTTTTCTTTATATGAGGTTCTCAGTTGCCTGTAGTTAAACTACTTGGTTAAATGCAGGGTTACTCTGAAAACAAGCCATTAAAGGAAAGCAAATCCTAAGCTGGTGCTACAGCACTCATTTTTAAAGTACACAAAATAGAAAATATGCAGAGGAAAGAACTGTGATTCTTCACTTACACCTCATACCTGCATCTGATCACAGGACTTAGTATATCCTCACAAGGAACTTATCAGCTCCTCAGTTATGTATAAGTGTGGCCTCAGTATCTTGTTGTATTTTATGGCATTTAATTACACGCTGCTGCTTGAGAAATTAAACAGGCAGATATTAGAACTATTCAGAAATTTATAATTATTTTCAAGGGAGTTTTTCTAATTTTTTCAAAGTTTTTATCGAGAATAGTAATTGCAAATTTCTGGTACTCCCTCCACCTTCTTTTTTTCCCCATTAGAGTTCCCCTTTTAGTTTTGTCAAACACCCTGCTTAGTCATTTTGAAAAGTGAAGCATTACCAAAAATGTTCAAAATTTATTTCGCTAGCAGATGAAAGAATTGAATAATATTTAAAGGCAAAATAACCAGTGTCATTCACTGTCCTATTCCTCAGCAGTTAAAATATCCATGAACTAGTTTTGAAAAAGAATACAAACTAATTAAGAAATCAGTTAAATAAGATACATGTGGACAAAGACATACATATATATAGATAAATACATATTTATACAATTAATTTATATTTCTGCATTGTGTGTTATTAAGGAAAATATTAGGAAAAATATATGTTATATCCATCTGTTAGGACATGAAAACCACTATTTATTTAACAGAGAAGTAAAGTAGAAAGTATCCTTAGACATCAAGGGAGTTTGAGTAGGAGAAGGCTAGTATTTTCAAATTTCTGTTCAGGCAATAATCTGGGATAACAAGTTGTGGTATAAGAGCTGCTTCTAATCGAGAGAAAGGATACTTTCAAGTCTGGCTAGATCATGGAATAACACAGCAAAGAATAAAACTTTTATGGCTAACAATGTTGTTGTAACAAGCTCCTAGAGCAAGAATAAGCTAGAATTTGCAACGCCAGGAGAGGCCTTACCCTTTGCTGACCCTACTCTGAGCTGCTTTTTCCTACCACTGTGAATCTCTTCCTCTGAGTGCTGCAGCCTGGTGTTTGCAAAGCTGCACGATGAACTGGAATAACATAATAACACACATTGAGAAATAACCTCTTCAAAAGAGTTTTAACCCAAATCTGTTCCCAGGGTAGTACATGGCTGAATGAATACCCTTTGTCAGCACAAAGGAGATGTTATCAGTGAAATGCAGGGAGGGAACCAAAAGGCCTGCAGTAGAAGAAATTTATGCCCATTTAGGCTACAGAACTCTGATGTCATTGATCACTAGCCCACTTGACATGGATGATAAGAGACTTACTTAATTGTCACTGAAATCTACAAGACCTTCTATCCAATTCTTATCTGTCCCTGTAACTTATCTAATAGTGTGTATTCTATAAATCTGACCAAGATTAAGATTTTATCTATGGATATGCCTATGACAAGGCTATAAAAACCCGTCCAGATTATGAAATGAGGATCACCTAAATCGCCACCGCACCTTTGAAATGCTGACATTAATTATCTGTAGAACTTTATACACCAGACAGCTTGTAGTTTTGATGCTATTTCCTCACATTGAACTTCTATTCTCTGCTCTGTTCTGCAGGTTTACTGTATTCAAAGAACTATGCCAAATTCAACTGAAAAGTGAAGATAGCCCCACTAACTCAGTTTCTGCCCCAAGTGATCATGAACCTTGGTATTTCACTAAAGTGAATGCTTTCCCTTTTAAATAAGTAAATAAACATATAACCAAAAAAACAGATAAATAGTACAGCTTCTTTCAACATAAAAAGATCAGTTATGAGCTAGGTAGAGAAAACAACGTCTTCCCAGGTTAAATACTAGGAACCATTCTCCAGGGAAAGGCAGTCCATTTCATCTACTTGTAATCCATCCAAAACAGCTGTCCAGATGAAAAGATTGCACAATAAAGCTACTAAGAATGGAGCAAAATTTATGCACTTCCAATAGTGCCACACTAAACTGCAGGTGGCTGAAAAAAAATAAAACTATATTACTGAAAGAATCAGTATTGTTTTTCTGCTGTACAGAACCTACTTTTCATACCATTCTTGATTACTTCTGTTGGACTATGTGCACTTAGCATATGGTCATTTTAAATGCAAATATTAAGGATATGAAAAGGCACACACTGAATTTTGGATGCATCCCAGGAAAAAAGTAGCTTGATAATAAGAAAAAATCTTATTAGTTCCCCAAACATAGATTTGGCTTGGCCACCCAAATAAGGAAACACATTTGGCAAAATAGTATGAAACATGAATGGGGACTTATGAGAAGGATTTTGGCAACTGTTCCTAGAATAGGAAAGAGAATTGAGAATTGACAAGTTTTAAATGATGAATGGATTGATATGGCAAAACTACTAATGCTATGTGCCACTGATTACTTTTGAAAGCAAAAGGTAATAGAAATTTTCCAGAAAGTTTCTTTGTTCATGGATAATGTAAAATCATTTGACTCAACCAACCATTTTACAATTCAACAGATCTGAAAGAAATGGGAAAAAATAGAAAGAAAAAATAACTTCTTTTTTTTCTGTGGAATTTTATGAATCAGAAAATAACATAAATAAATTGAATAATGGAAATTTGAGTGATAATAAACAGGATGCAGAACAGTAACTGAGCACAATTGTTGTCATTGAAATATAACTTTAAAAAAAATCAGATAAAGATTAAACAGGCTTAAGGTAAGGAAAAACAAGGTGTGTGGTTTTGGTTCTTGAGAGTTTTGTAGAGCCAAAAGGAACAATAAACTATATGTACTTCAAACAAACTTACAGGAAGACTGTGTCTGACATCAAAGCGAAAACATCAGACCATGAATCTCTAAAATAACCAAACTCCTTGTTTATCTCAGGTTGCCCCAGGGCCGGGGAAAAATTACTTACCTGTGTCTGAGTTCCTGCTTCCACCTCTGAGCTTCCAGGAACTCACATTGTGAGCATTCCCTGCCTGTACCCAAAGTTCATGCTGAAGTCCTTGGGATGCACAAAGTACCTTTCATATCAAGTCCCTTTTTGTTCAATAGCTTTCATGAGAAGAAGAGTCCTTTCACCATTTAAATTTCAATAATTTAGCACTTTTACAATAATAGCAAAGAAAGAACATTAATTGATATCTTTCTTTCTGCATATTTTGTTCTTCTTTCTTTACATCTTCATGTTTATCTTGTAAAAAACATCCTTTTGTCACTGATTATTGTAATTACAATAATATACATTTAAATATATATTTCTGTAAATATAAAGTGATCATCAACAGAATGGTTGATCCAGATTTTAAAAATCTTATGAGGTTTCTTAAGTTATGATTTTCTTAATGTAGGCTTTGCTGAAAAAGTAATGTTATACAATGGAACATTAAAACATAATTATGTTTTCTGCTCTGCCTTCCACATTACTTAACTCTCATAGTCATGCACATACTATAAATCAAAATAAGATTTTAATTTATTACATTTCTATTGAGCCTTAATTTTATTTAAATATATTTATAGCAGATAGAAAAGCATTTCTTGAATATAGAAAGATTGTTTCAACTCAAATATTGGAAGACCAAACTTTTTTAAAATGTATGTATGCTCATATGTGAACAACATATGCATAAATAAATGTGGAGATTTGGACTTATGAGACATTGGTGTTTATAATATCATTACTTCTATGTGTTTTCTGTGTTTTAAGCTATTAATATATATTCAAGTAATATTTTCACTGATTTCTACCTACATTAACAACAATTTTCTGTTATCAATCGTTGAGCTTTCCGTTTCAGGAGCCTGAGAAAAACTTAAAACACAAAATTGATCTAGGATATCAAGAACTAGAATATTTTCAGAGAGAAAGTGAAGCATGAGAAGAAGATACATCTCATTATATAAACCTTCACAAGTTTTATGTACTATATTGTAAGAAACCTGGGAACTGGGCACAGGTGGGGAAGTAGCAGGATGCTCTGCCCTGGACTGTGGTAAAACAATTCCGACAAAGCCCTGTTTTCAAGGCTATCAGTAGCAGATTGACAGGGGGCATCAGTTGCTGTGTTTGGTGTTGAATTATACCAAATCCAGTCTGCTCACTAACTCCAAATCAACATCCTGGTAGTGGGGCAATGGGAGATATTTGACTGACAATTAGTCACTGTGCAGTATAAAAGTTCAGTCCACTCTCCTATGATTAGGTTCTTCTAATGTATTCTTCCATGGAGTGTGTGGAGATTTCTCTCCTGGGGAGGAGGCAGCCCCCAAGAATGCTCCTTAAAGCTGAGTAAAAGAGATCTGCCCACTGCCATTGAAACTGTGGGGATAAAAGAAACTCTCTAACACCATCTTTTAAGTGTTAGAGAATTTCTTTATTCTGGCCAGAATGTGCAATGGAAACCATTGCCAGGATGTGCTGTAGAACTCATGCCATCACACATGGTTTTTCACCAGACTTTTCATTTTTACCAGATCCGTTCATTACACAATTACTACATTACACAATTCACCTTCAATGAATGCTGATTTGGTCCTCAATCTTTTGTTCTTTTATCAGTCTTTTCCTAGGCTGGGTATCTCTGACCAGACTAGGTGCTTAATGTCTACCTCCTCTGTATTTTCTGGCTACTCCCAACTTGTAGATGTTAAACTTTCAGAGTCTAAGAATCTTCTGTTTGTTGAATGAAGCCCATGAGGCCTCACCCAGCGAAACTCAAACCCTCGGTGAGTCTTTTGAAGAGAAACCTCAATTCTCCTCCACCTTGGCAAAGGCAAACAAACCCATGACTACAATTATTTAAAAGCCAAAAAAAATTTAAGTTATATAATTTCCAACACTACAAGCATTAATATGGTGAGTTACATTAATATCTACTTAATAATTGTTTCTTTTTGCTATCCACTTTCCTTAATATAATTGCTTTAATATAATTGCTTTAATATAGAGCACTATCCTATACTTTACACTACTGGTAGTCTTAGCTTTCATACTGTGTAGTAAATAAGTATTATTATGATTTTTATCTGATATTTTGTCATAATTCATTTTTTATAAACATATCTGATTTGCCATCATTAATTGTGTGGGACAAAATTACTTAAACCAATGACAAAGTCTGGGGCTAGGACTGGATCCAGCCACAACCAGACTCCTCTCTGAAAAGGAAATAGAAAGCACAGGGGTTCTTTCTGCATCTTATGGCTCAGCAGCTGGGCTTCTCTAATAAACTTTGCCTAAATTTGTCTGAAGCTCCCATTCCACCCATGACAGGGGTCCAGGTTACCCACTAGAATTCCCAATTTTTCTTTTTCTTTAATGTTTTTTGATGGTTCTGATTTGACCACACACCAGCATATGCCAGGCCAGCTTAACTTCCATACTCTTTGGCTGTCTTTGATGTAACAAAGCTTGTTGTAGACTACGTCTACATATTTGTTGTGATCTAAAACAGTCTGGCACTAAGCTGTCTTGAATTATTTCCAGCCTTTTGCTATGCCTGTCAAAATTATAAAGTTCAGCATGACCAGCATGCATGGACAATCCTACTGGTTTCATTAGTTCTGAATTTATATTTTCATAACCACTTTTATTACTATATAATAAATACTATATGCTGTTCAGTTGTAATCCTCATTTGCTAACAGAAGGAGAATTTAAAGTCATTTATGGGGTTTTCTTACCAGCCTGTCGTTAAAGGTATGTTTTTTCAGAAAGAACAATTTCAGAGGGACAGAGGAAGACACACTTGTGAATTTTAGGAGGGGGTCAGGAGGGAAGATATAAAAGGCCATGCAGAGCAGAGAGAAGAATAGGTGAAAGCTAAGGTTTCAAGTGAAAAAAATACTGCTGCAGGCAAGAGTGACCAAGTGCCTGAATAGGCCTAGCTGTCCCCGACACTTCTGTGGTGAAGACATCAGCTCTTGGTGTTACTGGCCCATTCCTCACAAGAACAGAGATGGGCTGTGGTCTCCTTCAGTCACTCGTGGTTGTCCTGCCACACTGACTGTTTAAGCAAGGTCTTCTGAATGAAAGTGTAAGAGCAAACTTGAGGATTTCACCCTTCTGCATCCACTGGAGAAACTTCATCCTCTCTCCCGTTACTCTTCAAGTCCTCATGGGAGGAGTGTCTCCTCTCATTTTCTCAGTTTTAAAAGGTAGAGGTATTTAAAATATTAACCACCTTACCTAAAAATTGAATTAACTTGTATATTTGTGTACTTCAGATAAGAATTGAGTCCAAAATATTCAGTGCTGGGAGCCAATTAAGGCTTTAATTAGGAATAAAACAGGAGAGGAATAAGAGATTCACACATTATTGGTAGTTTCAAAGCTCAAAATTACATTTGCAAGGATGTCTTTGTTCTACATGAAAGCAAAAGAACTATACTGAAACATTTTTCTCACAGTAGGAGCCTTTTGTCAATTTGCTGAAGAAATTATGCTAAAAACTATACAAAAGCAAGTTTTTCTTACTCTTCCACTTGTCTAAAATTCAGAACTAGACAGAATTAGATAAAACAAAAGGAAACTTTCACCTGAGAAAATCACTGACTTCCATTAAGGACTTCATCAATGCACATTATAGCAGATTAAAAAATTGTTAGCCAGGGGGACAAAGAGACTACACACTAATTATTCCTTTTGATCTTCACTTGCTGGAAGACATCTGACAACTGTCAGAGATAAAGCTTACAATTAGGCAGCTTTTTTTAATAATTAAATACAGGAACTGAAGCTTTCCCTAGTCTTGCCTCTTTCTTCTTAACTACCTCTGGCTGTATTAGCTGCTAAGCTGGCTGAGAAGTCACATCCAGCCATTTTCTCCCTTTGCTCACATACAATCAAATTGAAAATCTGTGAATGAAACTGCAACTGCCTCAGTAACTAAGGTGACTGAGTTTCCACCTCCATGCCAGGCAGTCATTTAGCAGAAATTAATAATCACTGACCCTTTTAATGAGTCACTAAAAAAAGTCACATTTTGTTTTTGCTTCTGAAAGCTACACAGTCTGTCTATTCAACCATTAAAATCTCTGCTAATGCTATTTACAACTGGAAATAAAAAACTAAAGCAACCATCAACAGCAAAAACTGAAAGGAGAAAATACAAAAACTAAGATGACCTTGAGAAGGTGTTTTATTGCTCAGTTAATCCCAGTATAGTGCTTACCTGTATTTGATCTGCTTTGCATACAATCCACGTCTAATAAAACATTTAGCTTTAATTTAAATAATAGAAACAAGCTAACAAGCACTAGAAGTTAAGTGGTGCCTATTTCAAGAGCTGTCTTAATGACATGAAGAGGACTTTCACAGGAAAGTGTGAAGAGTGCTATAGCAGAGGTTTGCTGTGCTAAAGAGCAACCCTAACTCTCTGCTTGTGCTCTCCAGATCTCCTATGTCAATAGAAATCAAGAATCACTGGATACCCTCAAAGCTAATTATCTGCCAAAATTTTTATCTGGAATAGTACTCTTGCTTTGAAGATGCAGATATAAAATAAGGTATGTTTATAGAAATAGATATATCAGTATGCAAAAAAAAGTATTTAAAAAAATTGATTGCATATTTTTCATTATACATAGATCTAGTTAAATGAAATATAGCCTCCAGATGCTTATATTAATCATAATATGGAAAAAAACTCTCAGAAATTGTGAACCTCTTGCGGGTTCTCTGTTGTGTAAAAATAGCATATATTTAACAAGAATTTACCTTCTGAATTAGTAAAACGGATGGTCAGTAATGGGAATGTGAGGAGTCATCAACAGTATGCAGCTATTTGAACTAATTTGCTCTAAACTGTCATCAATTTTTTTTATTCTTGGTTTCCTGAACCAGTTTTATGCAGTATAAGCTTGCAAGCCCATGATTCTAATAAAACTAATCTTCCACAAACTAATCTATCTAATCCAATCCAATCTAATCTGCTTTAATCTAATCTAATCTTTTACACCAGTCTGATGAAAACTGGGCTTGATCCAATACAAAACTAATTGAAATAACTGGACATTCTTTCCTGTTTCAAAACTTCTGGATGAGATCCCACAAATATAATCTTAGTGTGATGATTTTGTAATGTAACAGACAAATAATTTAAAGGGTTTTAAAGTTCAGGGTTATGTTCACAGAAAAACCCAGACATACCAAATGATTCTTTCCAGATTAATATTCAAGAAAACATGATAGTAAACTTGCAATCAGGTATAATAATAAATCTCATTATTAATGTGAGTACTATTTATTCCTGTATTGGTTTTATGTTGGGTTTGGCTTTATTCTCTGGGAGAAGCTGTTATTTGGTTGGTTGTCTACATTTTGAGAAGGATTCCTAAATCCTTACTTTTATTAAAGTTAGTTTAGCTGAAGTGAGTTATAAACCATTCCACTGCACAATACTTCCTGTTTAAGCCTTA
>VZUI01073634.1:33541-53321 GCA_013401135.1 Cettia cetti
ATTCCTGTATTGGTTTTATGTTGGGTTTGGCTTTATTCTCTGGGAGAAGCTGTTATTTGGTTGGTTGTCTACATTTTATTATTTTTACTTTTATTAAAGTTAGTTTAGCTGAAGTGAGTTATAAACCATTCCACTGCACAATACTTCCTGTTTAAGCCTTATTGTTACAACAACAAAAGGCTTGGAAAGAAGAAGTTTTTTCCAAGCACAAAACTACTTTTCTTGCAGTCATAATGAATTCTGAATATGGTACATATCCTTCTGTACTGAGGAAAGAGACTTGCTCATATTTGAGAAATAAGATTAAAATGTCTAGTTAATTCCATGCTAGCAGACCAAATTGCCTACTTCAAAGGGAACACTACTTTTCACTTGCAAAGATCAGTTCTATTTGGCTACCTAGTCCATACTGTAACAAAATTAAAATAATCATTTTATGAGAAGAAGACATATCTGATTTCTTTCTTAAAGCCCAATTTCTCATGAAATCTCTCAAAGTAGGGCTGATGTTCTATTCCTCCAAAAATAATTTTTCTGACACATTTTCTGTGCACAGGCAAGAGTGATACTTATCTTTTCATGCTTCAGCTTTCCACTTTCCAAAAACAGAGGAATAACAAGAATTAGAAATAATCCCTTGCTGAGAATTAGGAATTCTCAAGAATAACCTGAGAAAATACTGACACTGCCTGAAACCTTACTAGAAAGCAGGTCAATAATCACACACCACTTTTGAAGCCTTTGTCACAGTCTATAGTAAAGGCATGAGAAATCAGCTATATTTCAAGAACTGTGTGTTATAAATTTGTTAAATGAATTATACACAATGACACAATGATACATTACTTGACTAAATTCTCCAACCTTCTGATTTTTGTTGGGTTTTTTTTGGGTTTTTTTGGTTTTTTTTTTCTTCTTCTTCTGGTGACTCAGAATTTTCAGGGATCTCGAAAAACTAAATGACATCTTTTATAAGTTATTTTCTCCCAAGAAGAGCCCCAGAGGGAAAGGAATCATGTTAACTGTGGTGCTTTTCCCACAGTGCCCTGTGCACTCTCTTGGTGATATTTCAAGGTCAAAATTTTTTCACTCCTATGATACATACTATTCCTTGAAATTTGCAAAAGAATACCAAATGTATTATCACCACTGCTATTCTCCTTCATGTTCTTGGTAGGTGGGAAGGAAAGAAGTCAATCAGAGACTTCTGTGCTTAAGCAGCTCACAGGCTTTAGTTCAATAACTTGAATCACTTAATACCTTTGAAGAGATTCTTTTTCTTTTTTTTTTTTTTCTTTTTTTTTTTTTTTTTTTTTTTTTTTTTCTTTTTTTTTTTTTTTTTTTTTTTTTGTCATGGGCTTTAAAGAGAAGACAGGTAAGTCTCCTTGCAACTTGAAAAAAAAAAGTTTTCTTTTACAAGCTTAGCTTTATGAGTTTCATCATCCTTTGAAACAGCCACATTCAGTGCCTCAGGGAAAAGAAAAAGTGGTATCATTCCACAGTACAGGTAAAAGCTTTTGGATATTGTTTCGATGCCAGTGATTTTTCTACCAAGCATATCCTTAATTGCTTAAGAAGGATTATTAATTGCTATTATAGACTGTTCAGACATCCTAATGGCTTATTGATGAAATGTTATCTTCTTGAGGCTCTTGTTTTCATTTACCATGTTTTCTCTATGGCTCATTCATTGTAATATCAATCGTAGCCCAATTTAATCAAATAATTTTTTCCTGTTTCAAATTACACTCTTCCCCTACACAAACAAAACATAGTAGATGCATCCCTTCATGCCTTTTAAAACACTGCAACAGGTTTGTGCATTTGTTCGTACCCTGATCTTAAAATTCTTTGATATTCAGCAGTGCTTCTGTCAAGATTTATTTACTTTGCTTTGTATCTTGTGCTAGGGAATGTCCAGTTTGTCCAACCCAAACTCAAAACTGCCCACCTGCCTATGTACCTTAACAACTACATATGCTTCAGTATGTGAAGAATGCTGTGTTCAGACATACAAAGTACTACTAGTTTTAAAACTAGAATGGGTCAGAAACGATCCTAGTCAGTTGAAGTGAAAGTAAAGCTGTGTAAATAATAGCTAAGCACAGCCACAATACAAAACAAAAGAAATATTTCCACTTCCTTTATCTCTCAGCCTTAAGAATGATTTAATTGCACCCAGGGAGCATGAAGTTCAGCTTGAGTAATGCAAAAGACCATAAAAGACAAGAAAATCACAGAAAATAATCAAATCCAAAATATTTTAAGAAAAGTGAAGATTTATCATTATCCTGCAAAAAAGCTAGGATGCATAGATCATAAAGAAAATTTGTGACTCATTAGTATATTCATATGTCAGTGAAAAAAGACATGCTTTTAATTTATATAAAATATATATTTTAAAAGTATAAATATTAATAAATAACAGGTCCAGTTAATGGACTGAGTAAAACTCCTTCAGATTTAAGACAAGATAAACTGAACTTTGGAGACTAAAAGCTTATTCCTTTTTGCTTTAAGTCCATATATTAGCAATGTTATTAATCTTCTTCATCTCTGAGATAAGCTTCCTCAAGCAGTGCAATCTAGGATGGATACCAACAAGCAAAAATAAATATTTGTTAAAATACTGGCATCAAAATTATCATAAAAATTGTTGTTTTTTGAATTAAATCTGAATCTTTAAAAGTAGAGAGTAGAGATAAAAAAACAGTATTTAAGTTATAAGGATGACTACGAAATATCTGACACTTTCCAATGGCACCTTTGAACCTCCAAAATTGCTAAAAAGATATGATTGATAAGCCTAACATAATGGGATGAACTGATTTCCATGAAAATAATATTCACTGTTACTAGTCCCTCACTACCACCTATCCAGTTCTTTTATGGATGTTAAATTCAAAATAAAAATGCTTAAAGTACTTTCAAATCTACTAAAAATAAGCAAGAATCTCTTGGTACAGCCATGTTCAGGTAACAAAGTACATGGCCAAAAACATCCAAGCCAAAATAAAAACTTGAAGAAAAAAGGCCTTGTGTTGCTACAATGTTAACAAATATATTGTGGGGCATTTTACCCTATCCATCCTTTCATCTTAACCTCTTTCAGTGCTTTCAACAAAAAAATACAACAAATGAAGAATCCATGTTCTGTGTAGAAAGTTGCCAAACTCCATGGAGATTCAAAAGAAATACATGTCTAGAAAGGATATCTGTGGGGTTTTTTCTGTAATGAATATTTTTGCATTCAAGAGATTCATCCCTCATGTATTAAAAAGATAAGCATTTATAATCTGGTTACTAAAAAACAAAGGCAAAACCATCAGGGGCTTTCAAAATGATTGTACGTGAATTTGATCAGCAGAATGTTATTAACACTGCAAGATGAAAAACAAACAGGATGGAAACTTGCAGCATTTGGAGACATAATTATATTCTATTTTTGAAGAACAGAAGCAAATAAATATTTATTTAGAATTCTGGTCATGCTCAGCTCACAGGTATTAAGTCAGAAAATTTTTAATTCTCTGCAAATACACAAAGATAAAAGATTTGTTAGAGGAATGTGAAGTTATAGAGCTCACCACACTTGAATCATATATTTCATTTGGATTTGATAGAATTTTATATATGGGATTCTCACCTAACACAGAGAGTATCGCTATCTGTCTGACACCAAAAGCAAAAGATTTTGATACTTTTGCATACATATATTTCAGTTAGTGCTGCTACCTTCCTCTCACAAAAATGCCTGCAGGAAAATTATTACTCCTTCAGGCATTCAATATTTGAAACATTTCTAAGATGTCTCTGGCCTGAAAACTTATGCTGAGCATATACAGTTGCTAGGTGATATCCAAGCAGTGGTCAGTAATTGTGATTGAAGACATATGGCTTTCACAGCAAATTTCCATTTCGTGACTGGTGTTCAAAAAAAATGTTCAAAGGCAAATTTTGGTAGAAGCAGTGCAAAATTTAGTCACCATCAACATACGACAAAGATATAATGAATGTTCATGTTGTTATAATTTAGAATTGATCAGTTAAATCAAGCACAAATAACAAGAAAGGTGTGCTGCTGAAACAGAATAATGAAATATTACATTTCAGTAAATATTTTCCAATAACTCTCTCTATATATTTCTGTTTTATACATTAATAATGTTCAATCTGTATGACCTCATTGTTAGAAGGATAACAATGTTCTAAAGCTAGTCTATACTCTATAAATTTTGCACTTTTGTAAAGACAAATGTATTCCTGCAATCCTCCTTAAGCATATGTACATATTTATGTTTGCAAGTAGGCTACATAGTTAGTTTTAGACTGACTCCTATCAAAAGTAGAAAAAACATTATATGAGACTAAATGTTCTTGTTGAAATTTCCTGGCACTAATTTTTTTTGTGTGCAGAAAATGAAATATGCTTGATTTCCTTCAACCTCCCTCTCATCTTTAACAAACCACTACCCCTTTCAAGGTTTCTTTTAGGCAGAATGCATCCATGCCAAAAAGTGTTAAGATGGACCTGGAGTTAGGGCTACTAACTTCTACCACATGAAACCTTCTGCAATTCTGCAGAAAACTACATTACAGCACCAAGGTTTTAAGAAAATGAGAGATGCAAATAAATTGAAACCTTCAGTCCAGATTCATCAACAGATTTGGAAGAGCATCTTCCTGTATCCAATGATTGATCAGTAAGGAGATGGGAATTACTCAATGATCAACTGAAACAAACCATTTCAGGAATGACACCCAATTTCACAGAGTACTTGAAATAGACAGAAAGGAAAAACTATAAGCTTTCAGTGTTTGCTGGTCAACTTTAAAAGGAAGAGTAATAGTCTGTGGTCTACAATAAACATGAATAAGCTTTAATAAGAAAAGAGGGAAGCTGTAAACACAGACACAAACCTCACTGACAAATGATAAGGTAGACGATAAGGAGAACCAAACCAGGTCAAGTCAAACTAATTGATGGAGGTACAGAGAAATCATTATTATTTCTCTATTACCTGATCTAGGACATTGCCAAATGGGATACTAAGGAAAAGAGAAAAGCTATAAACAAAATACGTGGTGACACAAACCTGATAGACAAACATAAATGGGACAATGATCTGAAATAAATGTGGTCAAGTCACACTAATTGATGGTCTACCAAGGAACTGCAGGTAAATGAGGAGCTTGCTGCTGATAAGTATGCAAACCTGAGGGTCCAAGATCTTGCCAGGGTCTTGGAGCTATGCAAACTGATGATGGCATGTGCACTGGAAGGGGAACAGGGAGAAAGAAAGTTGGAATAGACCCACAGGTGTGAAAGAGGTTAGTCACTTGTAAAACAGCGATGGTCAGTGTGCTTGTCTCACTGAGCCCTGCACCTCCTCATCACATCCTGCCTTCATGTAAAATCTCTTCTTGACTATCTCTGTGCAATCCCCTACGCTCGGTGTGTGTGGTGTGTGTGTGAGTGCTGCAGGCACCAGTGTGAACGGCTGTGGGATCAGCAGCTGGAGTCAGGTCAGAGGTGTAGGCTGTGATCTGGTTGGGGTGGGCCAGACAGAAGGGGCCATGTCAGTACCCCAGGGATCCACTGATGTGCCCGTTTGTGTAAATCAAGGGTGTGTTGAGTGTGTGACGTCAGTACTGAGATTCAGCCTCCACCAGAGGGGGAGAGTTGTCTGTCTCTGCAAGTGCTCATGTCAGTCCTGCAAGCAGGTGATGCTGAAGGCAGCTCCTTGTCTTTGGCAGCCTGTGGCACCACCACTGGCATTGTCTGTGCACATCCCTTTTAGTATCAAGCACAGGACAGGTTTCTTGTTATTTTCTCTGCTCATTGATTTCTTTTTATGACTAATTTAGTGTTAGGTTATCTGAGACCTCAAACATAATTGAGAAACAACAAAGAAAACATATTAATAAATTTGTCAAATTGTCAGAGTTCTCTCAGTCACCTCACTGGAACAGGCCATCTCCTCACATAATTGTTAACTTAAATCAGAGAGAGAATTGACAATAATCATTAAATACTTCCACCATTCTGAATATCCAGCTTGAGTTCCCCAGGCTTAAAAAGTCAGAAATTTAGAGCTAACTGATTAATCATTAGTAAGACAGCCAGAAAGGTTAGCAATTATTCAATTCACAATTTATCAATAGTTTATTTGTCTTCTCATTACCATTCTCTGCTTCTAATTTGGATGTCAAATATGCTTTAATTTAGATTACCAACAAACAGCATCCCATTGAAATGGAGTGTCATATATATATATATATTCATTGTTGGAAGTTATAACAGCCTGTTGGAAACCAGAAATACAGTTCTAGTTGCAGTTTCACAGAACTTGACCTAAATTGCTCACCATACTGCCACGTTAGGAACCCAGGTGATCCTGAAAGGGCTGTAAATGTTTTATGTCACTGCTATTCTTCAGCTGCCTTACCTAGCAATCCATAGAAATTAACTGAAAATACAAATATCAAATACAACACCTCTTCCTAGTCTGAAACTTGGCAATTCATTCATTGGAACGCAAAGTTAGAATATCCTTTTTTTCTAACACGAAACTTGAAATGGGGGAAGAGTGTAATAAAGGACTATTTTTTCACTAAGCTTAAGGGCAAGTAAAAAGTGCAACTAGTTAGGTTTGAGTAAAAAATAAAAAAGTATTAGAAAACTGATGCCAAAACTGAATAAAAACTATATATTTTACTAATAAATCCAAGTTCTGTCATCTAGTGAGAAACTGTGGAAAGTGAGGATGTTTCCTCTGTATCAGAGAAGAAACTTGAAAGTGATCTGCAAACATAATATGTAGCTCTAGCAACATTTCTACTGTGCTCCACAACTATTGATAATAGTTCTTGACTTATTTTTCTGGAAATAAAAAACTGGCAGAAAATCTAGACACTGGACAACACATAAGCATAAAATCAAACAATCAAAAATCTCAAGTTTGCAGGACCCACAAGGATCATCAAGTCCAACTTCTTGCCCTGCGCAGGACATCCCCACCATGAACACCTGAAGCTCAGAAAGGAAATAATGCCATACAACATGAGCACAATGTTCTAAATAATCATGTAAAATACACATACCAAGATTAAAGAGTTATTGTTTTTAATCCAAGCATACATGTGGAAAAAGAAAACCAAAAACCAAGTGTGACACAGATTTCTACTTTTAAATTAAGATATTAGTATATGATACAGCTTATATAAGCACCTCAGATGCTTTGTGAAAGGAAAACTAGTACACATCAGAGAAATTACACTGCAGTATAAAAACCTAACATGGGTGAATGCTCCATTCACATAAACTATACCAGAGAATTTATATTAAAAAAAAAATAACTGTGAGGAAAAATTAGTATTAACTCTTTTCATTTAACATGTAAGAAGTAGGATGTAGTGGGTCGACCCTGGCTAGATGCCAGGCACCCACCAAAGCTGCTCTAAGACTCCCCTTCACAGCTGGACAGGGGAAAGAAAATATAACAAAGGGTTCATGAGTTAAGGACAGGCAGAGATTACTCACTGAATAACATCACTGTCAAAACAGACTTAATTTAGGGTTGTTAACTGAATTTCATTACTAGCAAAATCAGAGCAGGAAAATGAGAAGTAAAATAAAACCTTTAAAAACACATTCTCTGCACACACACACACCCCTCCCCCCCCTTCTTTACAGCTCTACCTCCTATTCCAGCAGTGCAGGGATGAGGGTTATGGTCAGTTAACGACACATTTTTCCTCCCACTGCTCAGGGAAACGATTCCTTGCCCTGTTCCTGCTGCAAGTGAGAGTTGTCCATGAATTTCTCCATGGTAAGTCCATCCCACAGGCAGCAGTCCACCACAAACTCCGGGTCACTCTTCCATGGGGTGCAGTCCTTCAAGGACAGGCTGTTCCAGTGTGGGTGTCCCACAGGGTCACAAGTCCTACCAGGAAACCTCATCCAGCACAGGCTTCTTTCTCCATGGGTCTGCAGATCCCTCCCAGGACCCTGCTCTGGGACAGGTCTCCCATGGGGTCACAGCTTTGTCTCAGGTGCTTTGCCCCACCTGCTCCAGTGTGGGACTCTTCCATGGACTGCAGGGTCACAGCTGCTTCACCATGGTCTGTAGCACAGGCTGCAGGGCAATCTCAGCTCTGGTGCCTGGTGCAGCTCCTGCCTCTCCTTCTCCCTCGACCTGGGTGTTTGCAGAGTTGTTCCTCTCACATATTCTTTCCCCAGTCTTCTCTGGCTGCTATTATATCTGCACAATAACTTTCCTTCTGAAATATGTTATCGCTGAGGTGCTACAAACATTTCTGATTGACTCAGCCCTGGCTCAGCACATCCATCTTGGAGATGTCTGGCATTGACTCTGCTGGACATGGGGGAAGCTTCTGGCAGCTTCTCAGAGAAGCCACCCCTGCAGCCCCCACTACTAAAGCATGGCCATATAAAGCCAATATGTAGGGAACAACAGTTCAGGAATAACAGAAGGACAGCTGGAGAAGGCAATAAGAAATCCTCCCATATCTCTTTTACATGCATTAAAAAAGAGGCAACCTGAATCACACAACACACAATTAATGAATGTTAGACAATATTAAGAAAGAAATAGAAAATACCACTACCCCACTGACTCACTCCAAAGTACGTTCACCTTCAATGTTCTCGTTTATGCAGACATGCAAAAATTACTTCAAATTCATATGAGATTCAGATACTGCAAAACCAGAATAACAATGCACTTTGAATACACAAATTATCTGATGTATAAACTATGCTGATAGCTTTCAAAAAAAAACAAATATGAGATCCATATCCTCATAGAGAGCTGCCTGATAGTCAGGTCAACCCGGCATCTAAAAGTGATACCAGGGCCTGTATTTGTACTAATTTTGTCCATCATGTTCCATGGCTGTGAAAATAGTAGGCAGGGAATGATTATCCAGAGCTTCTCGGTTGTAAAACACAGACATTAGCAGATAGCAGATTTAAAGACAGATAGTAGTCAATAGATTGGCACACACGCTGTGCCCGTGCCTGTGCAGGTAGCTCAGAGGGGTGCTGACTGGGATGCCTCAAGTTCTTTAGCTGTCCTCCTCTCTCCTCCACTGGATCCTCACTCTTAAAATGTGAGTGGCCATTAAGAAGCTGTGGCAGAGTTACTGCTCATTATAGGTAAGAAGACTGAAGCATCCTTACCTCTCAAGGAAAAGAACAAAACAAAAAGTCAGCTTAGAATATTGATTGCACTACCTTTTCATTTCCTACTGAGTAGAGAAAGCCATGTGAGAATTTTCAGGTTGACAACCTTTTATATATTAACAAACAAGAACAGAACAAAGAAGTTCAACTCTTTCTCTCAAGCAGATATATAAAGAGTGAACCTTCATAATCTTATATCAGTATATTAATACATGAATGAAAAGGCACTGCAACTGCTCAGGGATAAGCTGTCTAATTCCCAAGGTCACCAGATGGTTTAGATGAGAAGTTTTATTTTT
This sequence comes from Cettia cetti, assembly GCA_013401135.1. Taxonomy (NCBI): domain Eukaryota; kingdom Metazoa; phylum Chordata; class Aves; order Passeriformes; family Sylviidae; genus Cettia; species Cettia cetti. Next base: position 43,049 of record VZUI01073634.1, read on the forward strand.
CAAATGTTGCTAAGCAGCCCAACTGGAGAAATCGATGGGAAATTTATTTTTAAGTCACCCTTCTATTATCTTCAAAATGGGACCAAGAATATTTTGGAAATGTCTGGTGACTTAAGAATATGGAAATTAAAATACTGATCCTCTCAAAAATACTGACACCTAAACAACACTACGTGTTTATTAGGGAAGGAAAGGTATCAAAGTTATCAAATATGTATCATTACAAAACATTTCCTGGAAGCTTTAAGAGGAACAGAGATTGTGATGATGCTATTCTCTTTGTCTGCATCTAGCCCTTTATAAACTATGCTGGAATAGATTTTGCTGATGGGCATTTTAAAGATGAAAACAGTGGACAACATCTATAATTTTCACCACACAGGAAAGTTCATGGTCTCCAGCAGCAAAATAATTCAAATGAACTGCAATAATAACATCACAAATCAATACATCTTTTAGACAGAGTATTTTGCAACATTGACCTATACCATCTGATGCACTGAATATATTTTTCTTTCCTGTTACAAATGAACCATTCTAGAATTCCATTAAGGTTGTTACTGTACAGAAAGTAACTATGGCACTTAGTTATTAGTCATCAGAATCTAAAAAAATGTGATGAATTGCAGCATAGATTTTGGCTTTGGTATGATTTCACTTTCTACAAAATCCCTGAAAGTAATATGTACATGATTGACGGAATCTGTTTGTTCTCCTCTAATAAAACAAGCTTGCTCTGTCCTTATGCTAAGAAACAGTTGATGAGCAACACATTAATATTGTAATATTGCTGCCAAGAAAGTAATAATAGGCACATAGTACCTGAAAGGCCACTACCAGTCCCTGAGACGACCTTGGCTGGTTGAAGCATGGTGCTAGAAACACCAAGGTTTGCCTTTTGGTCCTCATATGGGCTATTCACTTAAGAGCTGGATTCCATGTGGTTCCCTTCCAACGCAGATTATTCTGTGATCCTGTAAAAATTTAGGATGATGACACTTTTTGCACACACACAGAAAGGAAATTCTGCCCTCAAATTCTTGTCTTTTGACATTTTTTGTCCTTTTGTTTTCCAGAATTTTATATCTGTAAATTATAATCTTTAATTCCCATTTAAAGTATATTCAGGCACAGAGATTGATGATGTTGACAAATCCAACCTTCTGAAATGTTTCAAGTTGTTTTGGTGGAGAATGATTTTCCAGAGAGCATCTGATTCCTCTTGGTTGTGTACTGCTAGCAAACAAGTACCAGACAGAATGCAAGACATATGGACCTGAATTTTCCCTATTGTATTATTCAGAGTGTTTTTCGCGGGGACATATTTAGTTAAAGATCTTATTGATTCATGTATTATGAAGTAGTACAAGTTCAGCCTCTAACAGTTCACCCCATCTGTGAAATGAAGTTCTTAGTATAGGCATGTTGAATGACACATTTAGGGCTAAAGACATAAATGCCAGTGACCCAAAGAGCATGTTAAGAGGCGAGTCAGACCTGCAGTGTCTCTTCACACACACACGAAAGAAAAGAATTGAAAACTTCCTCATGGGAAGAGATCTTGGAGACTTCACCATTTTTTCCCCTAACCCACAAACAAAACCTGAATTATTTGGAGGACTTTCATCCTGATTAAAAATCACTTATGGATTTTACATTACATTGCTGTTAAAAATAATGTGAGAAATTCAGGACATCAGTTAAACACCCACCTTCAGATGAATAGTGAAATGAGTAAACCTCATTTATTACATACACTTTTCCATTTTTTTCTTTTTATCTCCCTATCACTTTTATTCTATTCTACATGCAAGCAGAACCTGAACAAGAAGGGGCAGGCAGTCTCTGCTCATGGAGGACACTAGAATTGGTGAGGAAAATACACTAGAATTGGTGGGGATAATATCCAGTCATGGCAGGAGGTCCTACAGATGCTTCTGATCTGGATCTTCTATTAACTACAGCTAGGGTCACTCGTAGATTTTCTGGATTACCATCATTTCGAGTGAAGTGCTTATCTTACCCCATTTAATTTTAAAAAAACATGTAACGTATTTGTGTACTGGAATTTGTAACACATATATCCATCTGTTGAATTTAGCCCCTTTTTTTTTCTTCCAAAGCAACTGTACACATAGCACATTCAGCCCTCCAATTATTTTATATTTAAAATTGCTTCCTAAGATGCAAAGATTTTTCCTTTACTTTAAAGGTTATGAGAATTTCTGAACAATGCAAGTGGAAGTTTGCCATATGATATTAATTCTGTTCCCTAAAGGAGTGATAACAAAACTCAAGTGTTTTATCTGAGTATTATTTCTCAGTATTTTACACAGAACAGCAGTACTCCATCAAATTACTCATGATACACTAAACATGGGATAGGGTTACAGAAAACACAAGTTATTTTCAGAGGACACATTGTGAATGATTTACTTGCACAGCTCAATATCTGAATTAAACTTTTATACTTTAATAATTAAACAATGTTTTCTTCATGTCCTTTTAATACTAGCATAGAAACAAAACATGCAGGTTTATATATTATACTTTCTCTCCAAGGTTATCAAGGTATATAGTAGCATAGTTATTTGAATTCATTTTCACAGAGGTAAAAATTGATTTTACCAGTGTAGGAAGATTTAATTCATTTTAAAAAAATGTCAAGGGATAAAATTTGTCAAGAAAGTGCATCACTATGACACAAATAACTTGGTTTGAAATTTGTAATAAAATACTGAGCATCTCTTAAATTACTGATTTATAGTTTAACAAGCAGATTTTGCACTCACTCTTTTAAAGTTTGGGATCAATTCACATTTATACCAAACTCTGGTTTGAATAAGAGGTAGCCCAACAAATAATCTTTTTTGTAATTCACATAAAAAGATAGTTGAATTAACAGTGAAAGACTGACACATTACTTCCGCATAATAAAGGTGCATTAGCTTAAATGAAAACCATAGCCTTTTATTTTCCTTAATAGAACTAAAATATCAAGGAAAAAAATATTAAAATTCAAATCCACCTGAATGTCCCATTTGACACTTAATGAAGTCCAAAGCTTGAGAAAGTTCATATGTGAAGATACTGAAGTTAACAATGTGCTTCAACAACACAGTTTCCAGCACAGACTTTTTTGTTTGTTTGTTTCAGATTTATTGTACCAATAAGGAATTTTCATCAATTCAGCAGCCTAGGACAAATTAGAAAAAAAATCTGCATTTATTGTATTTCCCTGTTCTCTATCCATGGCAGCTATCATAACATCTCAGATATGTATAACTAGATCAAGTTTCCAGAATGACAAAATCCATGATCCTTCAATTTCATATAAATGAATGTTTATGGGAGATATGTGAAAATTACACTTGATTTTCTAATATTGATCAGAGAGTTCAAAAATATGTATTCAGTTTCTGTAACACTGCCACTCTTTCTGGCTGACTCCTCCTGTAAGCAAGATTTTCATGAATACTGAAATGTAGCTTTTTCTAAAAAAAAAACCCAAAGAAATATATAAACTAAAGGGGAAGAGATGTGTGAGAATATCTGCAGTCAGTTGGAGACAAAAAGATAAGACCCTAAGAATTGCTAATTTTAGTGATAATTTTCTTGTTCTATAAGATCTCACAAAAGCCTTTATTACACTGGTTTCCTAAAATGAATGCTTGACATTTGGATACATTTTAGAAGGCTGAGAAAGATGCTTGCTTTTTATCTTCTATTAATCTGGAATAGGCCTGGACGAATGCAGAATAAAATTAATCAACAAAACTTTCTAGTTGAGCAAGCTCTATGGAAATAGAGCTTTATAGAGCACATACCCTTACAGAAAAAATAAAATTAAAAAGCTTTCAGTTACTTTCAGCTAAAACTTGGTAGACTAAGCAAATAGTTACTCGCAACATTATACACTTTATAAAAAGCTATACATATAAACTTTTACACAGAAACAATATTAAATTATTAAAGGGGAACAGAATTCTAATTATCATATTAGTAAAAAATTGAAACTACCCTAGAAATGTAGCAGCATGATTAAAAACAAAATACACCTACCCTGTGAAAGCAGTACTGCACTATTTCATCTTCCTGTGTGTACATTTGTTTAACAAAATCTCCATTCATACTTTCACTTCTTAATAAGATAACCCTAACTGCAGTGTGTTTGGTGGTGCAGTACCATCTTTCTAACTCAAAATCACTCTGCAAAACAATCTCTTCTTACTGGCTTTATATCATTTATTGTATCAGCCAGAGAGGGCAGAGCTGTTTTATTAATTTTCAGCACTGCAAGTTCAAAAGTTCATTTCAAATTTTGATGGAATTTTGATATCTGCTCATCAGAGACTGAGAGTTCTAGAGAGGACAGGAAAAGCATAATTGAAATAAATGTTATTTTTGATAGACAGATGGATACTTTTTCATGGTTTTTTTTCTTCTGTAATCCAAAAAATGATTCTTTACCTAGCAAAAGATTTAAGGTTTCTTTTAAATATAATCTGCTTAGGAAGTGAAGTACAAACAAAAAAGCTTCAGACTAAGGGGAAAGAATCCATATTATTTTCCTACAACTGAAAATAAATCACAAGTGATTTACAAAATCTTTTTTTTTTTTTTAATCTTATGTTTAACACAGAAAAAAATTACCTATCAGATAGTTACCGATTTGACTTTTCCATAAAAAACAAATTCTGAACTGCACAGGAGAGCTGATATACAGGCTGTCTCCATCTGGTGATTAAACAAAGTGTGATTTATTTCAGATCCAGTAATGAGGGATTAGGAGGGGATGAGGCAGAGAATCTTCTGCCTCAGCATATAATAAGGCTTTTACATGCACAGGCATAACAAAGAATGGAACAGAGGGGAGAGATACACAGAAGAGCTCCAAACACAGCAAAGACTCAATGCTATCAGAGCACCATTCCTCCAAGCTATTTAAGTATTTGGTGATGCATGTGCACACAAATCAGTTAGGAAAAACAAAAAAAAATACATTGGCCAGGAATATTTACCTTTATGTAAACTATCTTATCATTATAAATTATTATATTATTACATTTTTTTTACTATAGAAAAATATAGTATTTATTTACTACTGTCAAGCAGAAATATTCCTTCATGGTCTCACCCTGATTGTCATGTGGGCACTTGTTATAGGTGCAAAATGACTGGTCACCATTTGGGGCACCTGATACCTCTACTTTTATTGTAGCAGCTGCTCATTTGGTTTTCTCTGTCCCTTTGACTTCCTCTGCCCCAGCAACCCTGAATATTTCTGTTACATCAGCTATGCTAAATTAGCACAGGCCACCCTTTGAGTGGGTGGAGATTCCTGTCATGTGAACAGGAATGATTATCCCAGAAAAATTGGATTGTCAAATGTGTGGTGAAAATACATCGAGTAACTGTATTGCCATGCTTGGATATTATCACATTGGTAGTATGATAGTCTGACATGGACTTTAGAAGAACAGAGGCCAGCAGGAAAGGAAATAGACTTGTTCAATCCCCTTGTTTTCAGAAGTTTTAAATAATTTTCAAACTTGAGAGAAAAAAAAAGTTGTAATAAAGAGAAAAAAGACTGGTAAATTGTGCCCCATTTTCCTTAAAATCAATGCTCAGAGGATTCCTTGAACAGACCTTTTTCTGATTTTCTGTTCTCTATGCAGGTACTTTTTTCCAAACCCAGACAAATCAGGCAACTTCTTTAAGCATCACCTGCCATTCATGACAGGTGCAACATCTTTTGCTGCTCATTCAGACTCATGATTACTTTCTAATTTGTTTCCCTCTTGCTGCTCTGCTGTCAAAATATTCTAACATCTCTTTAACTGCTGTTTAATAACTAACAGCAGCTTCACATACTTTAAAGAACAGAGGAAGGCTATTTATTGTATTACTTCCTCAAAGATTAGCACATCTTGAATAATCACAACTAAAGCTAATGAATATCATCAGAAATAGTAGGCTGCATTTCTCCAGTCGCTCCCAGCTCAGGGGATTCTCATTAAAAAATCTGTAATTTTACTGTGAAAATAGGAGCAGTAATCTGTTGTATCATTTAAAAGACAAATGCATACTCTTAGTATGAAAAGTCATACCACAAATGTAAGTCTATCGACATAGTCTCCAACTCCAATCCATTTCAAAGAAAATAATAAATCATCACAAGAGTCCTGGCAATTTCACATTCACTTTAACAGCACCTGATGCCTTTTTAATTTTGATTCTCTCAAAATGCAATTATAGAATGTCATAACTGAAGTTTTCTTGCAGGATTAAATCAACAACCCCATCTCATGTGGAAAAAAATTAAACACTTTAAGAAAGAGAGAAAAACATCTTTGTCTCACACATCAAAAATAACAGCAGCATAGAGCATTCTTTTCATCGCATTGTCTCCAGACACCTTCCCTCTGCTGCGATTTTCCAATTATGAGTCTTAGTTTGTATTCTTCCAGTAATAGAAATTACTTCACATTTTAATTAGAAGCCTGAAAAAAAACCTGTTAAGAATTGACTTTTTCTTTAAGAAAGGTGACAAGAATCATAGCCTATGAGCTAGTGAGACATCATGCAATTCTGCAATCCCTCTAATGTAAAATTATATTATCAAAGTAAATAGGAGATGTTGAGTAAGATTACTGCTTTGTCCTTTTAATAACTTTAACAGAACACATTAATAGTATCACAGTTCATATTAAATCCACTAAAAAAACAGAAAAGAAAATCATGTTACAGAATGCCTAAAGAAATTTCACATATGTTGCATGCTGTAAGAAATGTCACCTCATGTAATTGCTGTGCAATTATAGATAACTATTTCTGATGTTCTCTCCACACTTCATTTGCAGTGCCACTGAAGAAATCAGGAAATGTTAAATTAAATACACCTTCTGGAAATCAGGGAACAGTCACAGTAGGGATCTCAGGCATGATCTTGGGATGGTAAAATTGTGGGCTTGTTTGTCATAACAGTGCCAACAGAAATAGAAAAAAAAATATTATCCTGTTGAGTCATGAACCTTTCAGACACTGTTGCAACATCAGGACATTTAATTCTTTGTGTGACAAGTCACTACCTGTTGTCCCATTGGATAGGTCTTACTAAAAAGTCACCCCCATCTTTCTTAAAATACTTTGAATCTAGGTGATACAGTAGCGGTTTGTGAGCATTTCATTATTGAATATTATTGTTCACACAATAGCACTCATGTTGTACATGCACACATTTTTGTGACTGTAAGAATGTTGACATGAAGAACTAGTCCTCGGAAAAATCAAGTTAATAAATCCCTGGTTTATTTTTCTTCTTAAAAAGTTACTGTTATAGCAAATCTTCTTCATCCCAGAGAGTATTTTGTAAAATAACAACGCTTGGTCACTACTGGAATGCAACCTTAAGCATTCAATTAAAACCAAATTTCAAAAGAAAAGAGAAGTGATGAACAAGTGGACTATAAACTAATTATTTGACTGTCTTGTAAGGAGTATTTCTGTGTCTCTCTTTTATCCATAAGAAGACTTGAGCGTACCAGGGTCCTTTCCTGCCAGTAATCCCATGACTAAGCCTTCTCCACCATATGCTTTCACACATCTCACTGAAAACACAGGCATTCAGAAGACATAAAGCATATTTACATTGGAGGGTTGAGGAAACACACACACACACTTCTGCATAAATCTCCTTGTTTTCTTAAACCAAAGTCCACTCAGATAGGGAATGAGGAATGCCTTTGCCACCTCTAGTTTCTTCAAGCAGTTGACTCCTTACAACACAAATATGGGACACACTACCTACACCAAGAGAGTAAATCAGAGAATTAGGATTACTGATTTCATACCCATGTAAATATCCACATGTAGCGTAAAGGGGAAGGCATGTAAAAGTAGGCAACACTTAAGAGCAAAAAAAGTACTGCAGAGATATACTATTTTTGTGACTGATAACAATATATACTACTAATTTCATCATTATTAAAACAAATAAATTTCTCTTCACTTAGTACACAGATACAGGGAGAATATGGTTGTCCTTTTCCTTTTGGTATATTTTTTGTTGGTTTTTTCTTGATATATATGTTCATCTATGTATAAAGCTCTTTCTCAAGTCATATTAACTTGATGACATCTTGTTCTCAGAACCTTCTAAGTCTACTTCCTTGTCTGAAAGCTGTTTAATGGTTTTCTGCTTTCTTTAAGTTTCACTTGCTTGCTTGAAATAATAGGATTTTTCTCTACCATTCAATATATTCAACCAAAACAAACAAGATAAGGAAGCTCTCGGAAATTGGTATACAGGTTAATACTAATTTTATTAATGAGATTTCATGCACAACTGTTCAGTTACTGCAGAGATGTCAAAAACAGTTGTCAAAAGTTAGTTGGCAACTGTTAGTTGATTCAGTATTTACTCACAAAAATGCAGTACTCAAACTATGAAATGACCATTAATAATCTGTAAAAGCTCATGAGTTTTTTGAGCTTCATTGCTACTTTAAACCAGTTTTATGAGCTTCACTGATGCTACTGAAAATTCTCTTGAACCAGTATCTTGGTAAAAATAAGAAAAAAAAACCTCTTGAACCAGTATCTTGTATTTGAGGTTATAAACGTCTAGGCTGTTTGGAAATGAACAGCTTTTTTATAAGTATATTCCTCCAGATACCACAGAGAATACTCTGTTCAGCACCACTGAAAGAGTTAATAGAAAATAAATTGACTCTGGGAAGTCACTCAAGACATAAAGACACCATATTTGAGAACAAAAGATAAACTGTAATGGCTCAGCTCTAAAAGGGAGTATATTGAAGTAGCTTTATTTTGTAGAAAACCCTTTTAACAACACTTAACCAACCAAGTTGAAGAATCACAGTATGCAGACAGCAGAAGTTAACTTTGAATACTAAAATGAACACTATATATTGCTCCCACTACATCCTTGGATATATTGATATATTGATCATATATTGATATATATGATCTTTAAGGTGATCTAAAACTTCCCTAGATGTCTTTTACTCAAAATTAAAAGGTGGAAAAGCCATGAAAATAGCAGATGCCATGGTACCAGTGACACAACAAACAGTAGCACAGGATATTCTCATAAACAAAAATAAATGCCTTGTGCAACTTCACAATATTTGTAGCTGAGTATTTCCAGTTTGGTTGGTGTCTCCCATGTGAATAGGCAGTGAAAAAGCAGCATCATTTCAGTTAATAAAAAAATGTTCAAACTTAAATTGGCTTTAGTACCACAAAAAAAAGACAAAAAAAGTTTACCTATTGCTTGAAAATTGCTGTGTTCAACAATGAAGTTCACAGATGGTGGAACTATTTACAACAGATCATATTTTACATAATGCATAATAAACAACCTAAGAAAATGCAGCAGACCAATAGAAGTTCCAGCTTCATTAAAAAAAAAAAAAAAAAAAAAAAAAAAAAAAACAACAAAAAAACAACCAAACAACAAAACAAACCATAAAATTTCTCTGTAAGGATTCAGCTGAACAAGTCATAGAGAAATATATCATGTTAAATGTAGGCTACTAGAAGCTACAAAATACAAAACATTCATTGGTACCTCCAAATGAAAAGGGCAGTGTAAATACACTAATGTCAGGCCTTGGAAACAGTTATCATAGTCTTGTCACTGTGTCCAAAAGCATGACAACTTTTTGACATCAAGGAGTTCACATGGACTCAGCCACTTTAGAAACAGCTGAACTTCATTCAGTTGCACGGTACATGTGTTACCAGGAAGGTAGTGCTCAGTGTCATACCAAGAACTTTAGATAAAGTCAAACTTTTGTGGAATCAAAAATATTAGCCAAAGCTGGTCAGGCTTCAAATTTGATTAAGAGAAATTTAATACCACTACTTTTCAAAATGTTGTGAACATTCTAGAATCATTTTATCTGTACTACAAATATAGAATTCTGTTTCAAATTAGCAATCTGCTAGCCATACATAAGAAGACAAATATGTTTACAACAAATATTCTTGAGCAGGTGTAAAGCCCACTGTAAAAGAGAAGTCAGGGAGGATTCTTTTCAATAGATTTCTCGGACAAAAATAAAGTTCAAACGCGTCAATAGTTTATCTGAGAACTCTTAATTGATAAAGGAAGATCAGTGTTCCTACCGAAGGGGGGACAGAAAAGGGAGCAAAGAGGAGCGGAGAGGGGCGGCGAGAGGCACACAACCCCGGTCCCCGCTGTACCGCGGGCGCTGTCGCCGTCAGCTCGGCAGACGGAGCGTGT
>VZUI01073646.1:0-31543 GCA_013401135.1 Cettia cetti
ACACACTCCAGAGGAGGGGACACACACTCCAGAGGAGGGGACACACACTCCAGAGGAGGGGACACACACTCCAGAGGAGGGGACACACACTCCAGAGGAGGGGACACACACTCCAGAGGGGGGGACACACGCTCCGGAGGAGGGGACACACACTCCGGAGGAGGGGACACACACTCCGGAGGAGGGGACACACACTCCAGAGGAGGGGACACACACTCCAGAGGGGGGGACACACACTCCGGAGGAGGGGCACAGGCGACACAGCCCGGGCCGTGCCCGAGCAGCGCCCGCAAATCCCAGGACGGGCCATTAGGAATTAAAGAGCTGCTGTTAATCCGGGCTTGGGAGTAAAGCAGGACACACAGGAGCTCGTCTGGTTGGTCTGGCCCGCCGCTGGTGTCAGCTTCAATTGGAATAAACAATTCCAATTGCTGCGAGCCCTGGAAGGCAGAGAGCGCCGGGAGCCGAGCCTGCGCCGCTCCCACACGAGAAGCACTCGCCCAATTCCTGCTCGTTTTTCCAGACAGGCGCTTGTGAAAGCGAGAGGGGACTCAGGGGTGCTCATTACCGCTCCTGCCTTGCTCGAGTTTTCCTCCAGCGCCCGTAAAAACCCCGCTCGCCCTCACCAGAGACTCCACATCAAATATTCGAGGCAGATTACACCCAGAGCCACACAGGAGGAGGGAGGGGGGAAAAAAAAAAAACACAACAAGCCTCTAAACTGTTGGGTTGCTTTAATAAAGGAGCCAAAAAGGTGAAGAAAGAGCAAGGCGGGAGGGAAGGGAGAGGCTCCGTGCTGCTGCCAACCCAGCCCGGGGTTTGAAGTGGCGGCTGCTGCTGCTGCTGCTCTGAGCCAACTCGGGGCACAGGTTGGATCACCTGAGCCAGGAGCAAAACCCCTCGGCGGGGAGAGCAGCCGCGGGTGGGGGCTCGGAATTGCTGCCCCGGGGCCTCGCCCGCCCCTTGGGGATGGGGCTGGTTTGCCCTGGGCCTGCACAGAGGTGCCTGGGCTGCTCCTGCCGCTGCTCCGGGCAGCTTTTGGGTGGAAAGGGCGGGATTTGAGTGTCTGTGAGGGCTGGGGGCAGCTTTTGGGTGGAAAGGGCTGGATTTGAGTGTCTGTGAGGGCTGGGGGCAGCTTTTGGGTGGAAAAGGCTGGATTTGAGTGTCTGTGAGGGCTGGGGGCAGCTTTTGGGTGGAAAGGGCGGGATTTGAGTGTCTGTGAGGGCTGGGAGTGTCCAGCCCGGCCGGGACGGAGCAGAGGCAGCCGCTCTGGTGGCAGGGATGTGGCTGTCCCGGGTGACAGCCCCGGGTTCGTTCCGGCGCTGCGGTGCCCCCGTGAAACATTCCAGCCCTGCCGGGGCTGCCCCGAGCACGGCTCCGCTCCGCAGATAACATCTCCCCAAAACACGCTTTGCTCTCGCTCTCTCATGTTTTTCTTACCACTTAATTACTTTTCTCCTCCTAATTGTGCTGCTAGCAGAGCCGCGGCTCGGGGGGCGGAGGCGCAGCGTGTGTGGAGCCGGGGGCTGGTTTTGGGGAGCCCACACTCCTGGCTGCCCACCCCGAGCAGCCCCGGGGCTGTTTTTGGGGAGCCCACACTCCTGGCTGCCCACCCCGAGCAGCCCCGGGGCTGTTTTGGGGGAGCCTGGGGGAGCCTGGGTGGTCCCGGAGCCCTCCCCACGCCCCCGTGGGTTTTTAGGGGATGGTTCCTGGTGCCAGGGCTTGAGCCCAGCCTGGCCCCGGAGCCAGAACCTGCCGGGGCTCCCCGAGCTCTCCTGGGGACAGGGGGTGGCCCTGGGGGGTTGGTGGCTGTGCCCCCCCCGGGAGCAGCCCTGGGGGTCCCTCTGCAGGGAGTGGCCAGGGTGGGCGAGCAGGGGCTGCTTGCTGGGGTGCTTGTGTCACCCCAGGGTCACCCCAGGGTCACCAGCGTCACCCCAGGGTCCCCCCAGGGTCCCCCCAGGGTCCCCCCAGTGTCACCCCAGGGTCCCCCCAGTGTCACCCCAGGGGTGCAGCACTCGTGACCGGGGGGGTTTGGGGGCGTGGGCTGGCACCTGGCACAGGTGACATCCTTGTGCCACTGCCGGGCACAGCAGGGCCTGGGGACAGCGGCTGCAGGGGCAGCACCCAGGGGTGGCCAGAGGGCAGGGCCGGGGGATCCTGGGCAGGAATTGCTCCTGGCAGGGTGGGCAGGGCTGGGGGATCCCGGCAGGGTGGGCAGGGCTGGGGGGATCCCGGCAGGGTGGGCAGGGCTGGGGGGATCCCGGCAGGGTGGGCAGGGCTGGCACAGCCCCGGAGCTGCTGCAGGGGGGGCTCTCAGCCCCAGGATCAGCTCTGGGCTCCCCCGAGCCCCCCAGCCTCTGCACAGCTCCGTGTCCGGGTGGGTGACACCCTTCCTTGGGATGGTTTTAATTGTTCCTGGTGGGAATCAGCGCTCCAGGGCACAGCCCTCGGGCCACGGGCAGGCTGTGAGCCCGCTCAGCTCAGCCCACAAACGCTTCCTGCAGCCCCTGCGTGCCCTGAGGGGCCTCGGGGGCAGGCCCGGGCCGGGGGAGAGGGGCTGGGCACCCCGGGCCCCCCCTGCTCCGGAGCACGGGCACACGGCCCCACAGGAAACCCAGAAAACCCCAGAGTGTTTGGTTGGGAGGGATTTAAGCCCACCCCAGCTCATCCCAGGCTGCTCCACACCCTGCCCTTGCGCATCCCAGGGCCGCAGCAGCAGCCGCAGCTTCCCCGGGCAGCCCAGGGCCTGCCCACCCTCGTGATCCACCGACAGAGAAATTGTTAAAAAGGGAATTTTTTCCCGGCTGGGACGCTCCTTTTCCTGGAGCTCTGCAGAGAGGGAAGGGAGCTCTGTGGGGCCTCCCGAGCCACAGCCCCCCAGAACAGATGCACCCCCTGATTCCCTCCCCCGGTGCGGTGGCAGGCTGCGATTTGTGTTGCAGTTTGGCTCAGGAGTGAAACTCTTGGCTTGTCACTCTCGAGGCACAACACGCTCCCTAAATAGCAGGCTGCATTTCCCCACCTAGCCTTAAAAAAATGAGAGTCCTCTGCCAAATGAAAGGACATATTCCAGTACTCTTTGTTGTTACAACAAATTGGGTGGATACTGTCAGACTTCTGTACGCTGGGAATGCTTCCAGAGCCGCTTTCTGCGTGCGAGTCGCTTACCATGTAATTGTCAACTTAAATTGCAGGCTTGGATAACCGAGCTGGGGCTGCAGAGGATCCCTCCCCGAGCCTCAGCCCGGGCTCTGCCCGCCGGGAGAGGGCCGGGAGGGCCGGGAGGGGGCTGCGGGGCCGGGCCGCTCGGGGAGGGGCGTTTGGGGCGGTTTCGGGGCCACCCTGGCTGGACACAGCCCTGCCCGGCCAGGAGGGAACGGCTGAGGCTGGAGAGGCCTCCAAGATGATGGAACCCGAGCTGTGCCCGCCCTGTCACCGCCTCACCGGCGGCACGGGCAGCTGCGGGGCCGGGGCTGCTCCTGGGCCGTGCCGGGAGGGTCGCAGGGAGGGCGGGGACGGGGACGGGGACAGGGACAGGAACGGGGACAGGGACGGGACAGAGCCGGTCCCTCCCTCCCGGGGCTGCGGGGCCGAAACCAACGATGGGAATCGTCCTCAGCCTCTTCCTTCCCCTTTCAGCTGGTTGTGCCGCGGTTCTTCAGCCCCGGTCCCGATGACAATTAGCGCTCCGAGGCCAGATCAAGCTGTTTTTGCTTGTTTTCTTTCTCGCTTTGATTTCCACCTCCTCCAAATTCTTAATCCTCCTGAATATTTCATCTCTTGTAAGCCCCTCGCTTGAGGGCTCCCGCGGGCCCGGCTCTGCTCCAGCTGCTCCGCTCGGCGCCGCTGCCCCCGTGCTCCGATCCGGCCCCGGACCGCAGCATCCGCCCCGCACAGCCGAGCCGGGAACCGCCGGGCCGGGCCCCAAACGGGAACCGGGGCGCTCCGTGGGAACGCAGAGCCCCCCTCGCTCCCACCGCGGCCGGGGAACCCCCGCTGTGGCCGCGGCAGGGACAGCCCGCCCCGAATTTGGGAAGTTTTGGGGCGTGGGGGCGGTGGGCAGGGGGCTCCAGCCCCGAATTTGGGAAGTTTTGGGGCGTGGCAGGTTCTGAGAGCCCTGCAGAGCTCCTGTGCTGCTCAGGAGCCTCTGACACCCAGCAGCTCCTGCAGCAGCTCCTGCAGCGGGTTCTGAGCGCCCTGCAGAGCTGCAGTGCTGCTCACCAGGAGCCTCTGACACCCAGCAGCTCCTGCAGCAGCTCCTGCAGCGGGTTCTGAGCGCCTGCAGAGCTGCAGTGCTGCTCACCAGGAGCCTGTGACACCCAGCAGCTCCTGCAGCAGCTCCTGCAGCGGGTTCTGAGCGCCCTGTGGAGCTGCAGCGCCGCTCCCCTGCTCCGTGTGCCCGGAGCCCCGGTGCCTGGGGCTGCCTGGAGGAGCATTCCCCTGCAGCAGCCGGCTCGGGAGGCGCTGCCAAGGGAGCTGCGGTGGCATATGTTCCCTCTCAGAGCAGGGTTACACTCCCGCCTCATTAGGAGCTCCTTCCCTCCTCTCGGGCCGTCTGCAGGAGGGGCCGGTGCCAAGCTGGCAGCGCCGGGCGCCTCGGGAGGCTCCGCGGGGATTCTCTCCTCGCCGGGCTCCCCGCGCTCCCGCAGCCAGCCGCGGGTGGCCCGTGCCCGGGGAAGGGCGGGCAGGGTGGGCTGGGGGCCGGAGGAGCCCCCCGGTGCCCCCGGGGCCGTGCCAGGGGCGCGGGAATCCAGCGCCTGCCCCGCTCGTGGCCCCGGGGCTTGGGCAGATCCGAGCCCGCGCTAATGGCTCGCTGCTGAGCCGTAAGTGCTTGTGTTATTCTCGGGATTTATTGGAGGCCAAGGGATTAATTTCCTGAAATATATGGTCATGACGTTGAGGTTAAATTAAGATCTCATTCAAAAGGATTCTTTTTATTATGTTTAATTTGTAACCCCTTTTCTAGAGCCATTTTACAGCTGTTCCTCCCCCTCCCTTCAATGTTCAGTGTCATGTTTCCAGGAAGAATCTTATTTCATGCGGACTAAGAGCATTTTTCAGTATAACCTTTTACAGTTCCTCACCGTTCAAGTTCCTCCAGTCTCGCTTGTTTATACACAACAAGGTCTTAAATCCTCTCTTGGAAAATAAAGATGTTGATGCAAAAGCAACAAGAGCTCCTGGCAGAGCTCAAATCCATCCGTTCTCTCCTCCTTCCCCACATGCCACCCCCTTCAATCTGCTGGAACTAAAAGCCCTTTTACTTCAGCGCTTGAGCACTTTGATAAAATGCATGTTGAGTAAATCTTACATGACATTTTTACTCTGGGTGAGATGTATATAAAGTCGAGCCGGCTCAGTGCTGGCCTCGCTTCGCCCTTCCCCACGATGCCGTTATTAAACTGATAAATTAACTGTGCAACCCGGGGCTGCCAGAGCCCGGGGCTGGGGCGGGAAGGGGATGAGGAATGTGGGAAGGAATCCGGGAAAAAGAGATTTGGGAAGGGAAGGCTCGAGGGAGAGACCTTGGAGCTCCCAGAGAGCGAGGGGCTCCAAGAGAGCGGCAGAGGGGCTTTGCACAGGGAGCAGCAGAGCATTCCCGGGGCAGCAGCAGAGCATTCCCGGCCCAGCAGAGCATTCCCGGGGCAGCAGCAGAGCATTCCCGGGGCAGCAGCAGAGCATTCCCGGGGCAGCAGAGCATTCCCGGTGCAGCAGCAGAGCATTCCCGGTGCAGCAGCAGAGCATTCCCGGTGCAGCAGCAGAGCATTCCCGGGGCAGCCTGGTGCAGCAGCAGAGCATTCCCGGGGCAGCAGCAGAGCATTCCCGGGGCAGCCGGGCCCAGCAGAGCATTCCCGGGGCAGCCGGGCCCGGGGGCTGCGGCGCTCCCGGCCCCTCTCAGCCCGAGCTGTCAGCCGCGCCTCCCGCCGGGGTTTTCTCCCTTTCCCCGCTCTGTCCGCCCCCGGAAGGGCCGGACCTGCCGGCCGCAGCCGCGGCGGGGCTGAGCGGGGCCGCGGCGGGTGCTGACTGGCAGCCGCGGGCCAGATAAGATAAAAACAACTGATGACAGCGGGGAAGTGAAACAGTCATCTCAGCACTTGGATCCGTGCCCGGCGAAGAGGAAGGGAAAAAAAAAAAAACACCCGGGGAGGGCCGGTGGGGAGGGGAAGAGGGTGGAATACGGATTAGAATAGAAACTCTGGAAAAAGCTATCAGGAGGCAGCAGATTTGGATGTTAAATATTTATGAATTAGCGGCACTTGTCGGGTTCTCTGTGAGCTGAGAGTTTCCAGGATGGAGCGAGCGCGGCTGCCAGCCCGCCGTGCCAAACTGCGCAGGGTGGGGACAGCCGAGGAGGGGTGGGGACAGCAGGGACAGGGGTGCTGGGGACAGCAGAGGCCTGCTGCTGGCAGCCCGGGCAAGGTGACCGGCGCTGGTGGCTCTGGCAGTGCCAGCAGCAGCGCGGGATAAACCCCGGTGAGGAGCAGGGAGGATAAATGAGGTGCCATAAAAGTGACTATTATTATTCAGAAAATTCTGCTGAAGAGTGTTGGAGTAATTAAATCATAATTGCTTATTACTCAGCTGAAGTGACATTGTAAGTGGCTGAAGGTCTGTGACGAGCAGGGGAAGGGGGGCTCGGTGTTCCCGGGCTCCGGCTGCCCTGGGGATGGGGTGGGATCCATGGGATGGGATGGGTGGGATGGGATGGGATGGGTGCTGGGATGGGATGGGATGGGATGGGATGGGTGCTGGGCTGGGATGGATGCTGGGATGGGCTGGGATGAGCCTTGGGAGCGCGGGAGCTGCGTGGGGAGGGAAGGAATTTTCCCAGTGCCACATCGAGCCTGGGGTTATCCAAACCTCTTGCTCTGTGTGGGTGGAGGCTGGGCTGCCAAACTGGGGAGCTGCCCCAAAATCCTCATTTGTCCCCCTGAACCCCATCCCTGCATCCAGCCTTTCCCATCCCTCCTCCCCGGGGGACCCTGGAGCCTCTCCCAGCCCCTCTGTGGCCCCCAAAAAACTTTTCCTGCAGGTGTTAAAGGGGCTGGGGGTGACGGAGCTGCCACCACAGAGCCTCTGCGGGCTGGGGGGGCCGCCTGGAAGCAGCTGCAGCATCCTGGTGGTAATGAAATCCATCGGGAAGAGCAGCCCCTGAGCAGCAGGAGCGGCCGTTTGGGAGCCAGATTTGCCCGAAGGGAAGTGACTCAACGTCTTGGAAGGAGTTGGGGGCGGCGAGGGGAGCAGAGGACAGCGCTTGACCCAGCGTGGGGACAGCACAGCCAGGGGCGCTGGCAGCCACCTGCCTCCCCGTGGGCTCCCGGCTGGAGCAGCATCCCTGCGGAGCGCTCCGAGCCCCGTTATCCCTCCGTGGGATCCTCCGGGCCGGGGGGCGGCACAGGAAAGGAGGCCCCCTTGGGAAGCAGCTCGTTGCTTCCTCACGCTGGGTTGTGATCCAGGCCAGCGTTCCCAGCTCCCGGCGTCACACCCTCTCCCAGCTGTTGCTCGCCGAGCATCGCGCTGCCAAGAAAACCTTGGTGATGGATGCAGTTCCCTCCCCGCTCGCTTAAAAGCGGCCGGGAGCGCCGGGATCCGCCCGGGAATGGGATCCCGCTGGCACCCGGGGCACCCCGAGCTCGCCCTGCCCGACGCGGAGCAGCGGGACAGCGCTGGCACCGCACGAGGTATTGGGAAGGTCACTTTTTGGGGATACTGGGAGCGCTGGGGGTGTTACTGGGAGCGCTGGGGGCTGTTCCTGCGGGAGCAGACGGGGCAGATCCAGGCTGTGCCCCTCCCCAGCCCGTGTTTCTCGTGGTTTTTATAATTTTGGGCTGCATTTCCCACTGTCCTGGGGCACCTCCTCTGCACCCTGCCAGGGACCTGCCACAGGTGCCACAAGTGTGGAATATTCCAGATCTCCAGCCCATCCCGGGGGTCCCTGGGAGGGAGGGACACCAGGGTCACCCCGTGCCTGGTTCCACGGGGGGATTGGCACATCCCTGCCCGCTTCACACGTCAGGGCTTTTTGTGGCTTCTCCTTTCCCCGTGGCACATCAGCACTTTTCCAGCCTGATTCAGCTCGGGGATGTTGCGACACCGAGTTGTGCAAAGCTGGCGCTGCCTCTGATTCCTCTTTTTCGGCTCTCACGGGAGCTGAGCTGCTCGGGACGGGGTCAGTGTCCCCACCTGACGGGACGTGGTGGCATTGAGCTCCCACCCCGCTGCCATCACTCCCTGCTGCCCTCACCCCCTGTCCCCTGGTCACACTTGGGTGCTGGCTTCGCAGCTCTGAGGAAACTGGGAGCTGGAAAACTCCTGGATCTTGATGAGGGAGAGCAGGAGGGGGCTCTGGGGGAGGGTGGTGCTCTGTCACTGCACGGTGAAGCTTTTGCTCCGGGGGTTTTGCATCTCCCTCTGGATGAGCTGTCCTGGCTCAGGGCAGGGATTTGTGTCCAGGGGTTTGTGTCCAGGGGTTTGTGTCCAGGGATTCGTGTCCAGGGATTCCTGTCCAGGGATTTGTGTCCAGGGGTTTGTGTCCAGGGGTTTGTGTCCAGGGGTTTGTGTCCAGGGATTTGTGTCCAGGGGTTTGTGTTCAAGGGTTTGTGTCCAGGGGTTTGTGTTCAAGGGTTTGTGTCCAGGGATTCCTGTCCAGGGATTTGTGTCCAGGGGTTTGTGTCCAGGGGTTTGTGTCCAGGGGTTTGTGTTCAAGGGTTTGTGTCCAGGGGTTTGTGTTCAAGGATTTGTGTCCAGGGATTCCTGTCCAGGGATTTGTGTCCAGGGGTTTGTGCCCAGGGGTTTGTGTCCAGGGGTTTGTGTTCAAGGGTTTGTGTCCAGGGATTCGTGTCCAGGGATTCCTGTCCAGGGGTTTGTGTCCAGGGGTTTGTGTCCATCCAGGCTCAGCTCCTGCTGGATCACCAGCTGATGGTGATCATCCACCCATGGATCATCCATCCATGGATGCCTCTGGCAGTTCCCAGCTCCTGGCAGGCACAGGGACAAGGCCGGGGTGGCCCTTGGCTGGTCACCCCCTCTTTGGGGGTCACAGGCTGATTTCCTCACTGGGCATGTCCTGCTGGATGAACAGCTGGGAATGGGCAGGAACTGATGAGCAGCTTCTCTTCTCCCCTGCACCCCAGGAACGGCTTTGGGTTACCCCTGTCCTGTGTGTGCCAGGCCAGGAGCACCCCAGGGGCAGGGCATGGATTTGGGGGGCCTGGGGAACAGGAACGAGGGGCAGCCAGGGTGGAGGAGCCCGAGGGGACCCTTTGTGCTCACAGTGAGGGAGACCCAAACCCTTCCCAAAGGCTCCCAGGAGATTCCCAAGCTGCCACAGCAGCCGTGGCAGACGGGGCACATCCCTGCTGCCACATCCCTGCTGCCACATCCCCTTCTGTGTCCGCCCAAACTCTGCAAATTCAACATCCTCCCCCCAGAGCTTCCCCTTGCAGCCCTGCTGAGGCCAGCAGCTGGTTTATTCCACGGGCTGCCTTCGTTTTCCTCATCCCCCCGTGCCATGTGCGTGTCCTCGGGATGAGAAACCCCGGCAGCATCCGTGTCAGCTCCAGCTGGGTGCCAAAGCCACCAGCCCAGGGTCGTTCCCATGCCAGCCCTAACGGGGCTCTAGGAGAAGCAGGGATGTCTAATCCAGCCTCGAAATGCTGAAAATTCCTTTTCAGGGGGATTTATCCAGCTCAGGTAAAGACTTTTGGATTTTATATGTATTTGTTAATTTATGGGTTTTAATAGGGATTTGGGAGGAAGGGTTTGCTGGAGATTTGTAACCCCCTGAGGTTTTTTTGCTCCCCTATTTTTACACAGTGGGTTTGGGACCTCTGGGATCCTCACTCTCCTTCACCCCAAACCCCCTAATTTCCCCTAAAATCCCAACTTCTTCTAGGGCTGGGCTTTTGTGGTGGGAAAAGAGCAGGGAAAGCAGAGGAGCAGAGTGCCTTTGGGGGGGTTGGTGCCCTGACAGTGTGGCAGTGTCCCCTGGCTGGGGACAGCGAGAACAGGGTGGCTTTTCTTTGCTGTGCTGATCAGCATTCAGCTGGGGACGCAGAGCACAGCTGGGAGGATGCTCCCACAGATCCGGGGTGACTTCCTTGCTCAGGGGGGGCTGAGTCTGCTGTCCCCAGCTGTGCCACATCCCCTGTGGGGTCATGTCCATCCCACAGCCCTATTTCTGGGTTTTGGGGTTTTTTTTCCCCTTTGTACGCCCCAAATCCAGAGTGCTATCCCCAAGGAGCCCTGACAAAGCCTGAGCCATGGGTAGGGACAGCATCCCTGGACTGCTGGGGTGTAGCAGGGAGGATGCTGAAAAAAAGGGATTTTTTTTGTCTTTTTATTGCCTGACAAGTGCCAGGAGAACACCTTGGACTGTTAGAAAAGAAGAGAGCAGAGAAAAGAGAAAAGATAACTTTTATTTTCTTGGAAGCTGAGTCATTTTAAGCAGCTCAGAAGTACAAACTGCCCTTTTTGAAGGAAATCTTTGCCTGTGTAGGTACAAACACCTAAAATTTTCCCCTTTCAACCTTCCCAAGAGCAGAATGGATGGAGCAGAAGGGATTTTACAAACGGGGTGGCTCTTTCAACACTTTGTGCCGGGAAAGGCCAGGTTCCTCTGCCGGAGTTTCACCCTGGGAGGAGCCAAATGTTGAGGTTAATCCCCACTTTCTGGCAGGATTGGGGTGCTCTACCCCGCGCTGTGGCCGGGAGGATCCGTGGGATCCATCCCGTCCCGTCCCGCACAGCCCGGCCGGCTCTGCCCAGATAAACACTGACTCATGTTTTTCTGTCCCACCCTGGGCACAGCAGCTTTTTTTAAGGCTGCCTTTCCCAGCTATTCCCTTTTCCCTGCCCCGTTCACGCGGGCGGGGTGCTCAGCCTGGGAGGGATGCAGGGAGAGGCCGGGAATGCCCGAGCCCGCCGGGAGTGGAGCTCCCGGATCCGTGGAGGAGAACCGGGATGTGTCTGAGTGGCTGCAGGTAGGGATTAAAGCTCCCCACTGCCCCTGGGGCAGAGCTCCGTGCCTCAGTTTCCCCTGTGGCCGTGCTTCCTCCCTTTGCCCTGGGGGTCTCCAGCTGCTGGGGGAGGTTTGGGAAAGCTTCCAGCCCGGATCCTGGCTGGCAGGAGCTCATCCTCAGCTGCTGCTGCTGCTCCCGTGGCATCCCACATCCCTCTGGAGAGGGACAGAGGGGTCAGGAATGGTGGCAGGGCTGGAATCACAGCCAGCAGCAGCTTTTGGGCAGGCTGGAGCTCAGGGTTTGGGTGTCCAAACTCCCTCCTGAAGGGCTGGTGGTCGATTTACACCGGGAATGGGGAATGGGGCTTCACCCCAGGTATCCTGGTGGGGAGTGGGATGCTGAGCAGCATCATCCCTGTGGCATCCGTTTCCATGGCAATCACTGGCTAAAATAAAGGGGAATTGGGGCTGGGTACCCAGAGCTGCTTGCCCATTTGAGATTCCAGGGAGCTGGATCCCTGCAGGGATGCCCCTCCTGTGTAACCCCGGGTGCCAGGGGGATCGATGGCGTTTGCTGCCTCCTTCCCTGGGGCATGAGCTGCCGTGGAATTCTTAGGGCTGCCCGGGATCCAGCCCGCAGGGTGGGACTCAAGCTCAGCCAGAGCTGTGAACCGCCAGGAGACCGGGACCAGCACCTGCCACATGTCCCCAGGGACACCCCCGCCCTCTGGGGACACCCAGGACTGTGGCGGGGCTCGCTGTGTTTGGTGCCAGCAGCTCCAGAGATCCTGTTTTACCCCGAGCCCATCCCAAAGCCGAGCTCCGAACATCTGCCGGCAATTCCCCGCTCCCGGGAAGCTGCGCCGGAGCTGCGGGGGCGCTGCCCGCGCCTCCCACGCCCGGAGGAAGCGGGCTGGGCTTTGGGGTGCTCGGGGAGCTCGGAAACCGCCGCAGGAAGGAGGGGAGGGAAGCGCTCCAAGCAGGGAGACGCAGAGCAGCTGCCGGGGAGGAGGCGGCAGCAGGGCGGGCACGGACCCGGCTTCTCCCGGGGGATTTGTTTGTCCCGTCCGGAGCGTCCCGTGCCCCGGGGACAAGCGTTTTCTAGGGGACACAAGCACCGAGCCGAGGGGCCCCCGAGTTTCTCCAGCCCTGGCAGGTCCCAGCCCGGTTTCATTTCATGATGTGGATCAAAGCGTGATGCACTTTGACAGCTCAGGCAGGATCTGATGTGCTCAAAAGCTGCTCTGCCGGTTTGATTTAATTTGATTTGATTTGATTAGGTTCTATCAGTTCTCCTCAACCTGTCCCGGTGCCTCCGGCCAAAGCCTGGCCTGCGGGCGCTGGGCAGGCAGGAGGCGGTGCTGGCAGCCTGCCCATCCCTGTCAACTCCTGGAGCCGGGCTCCGGCACCGCCCTGCCCGCTGGGATCCGCTGCCAGCGGGGCCGAGCATCCCCTGCCCTCCCGGTGTCCCTGGGACGCCGATCCCGCCGCTCACATCCGCCCCCCGCCCGCCCGCCTTGGCCAGGGCAGAGTTTTTTCGCCCAGAAAAGCTGGATTCGAACATTTTCTGCTGTTCTCTCGGTTTCCTGTTGCCTTCCCAAGAACAACACCCCTGACCTCATCCTCCCCCGGTATGTGCCGGGATGCTGCCGGTGCTCGAGCCGCCCGCCGGGAATCCCACCCGGCCTTCCCTGGGTACCAAGACAAACACAGCTGCGGCAGTGACGGAGAAAAAGCTATTTTGGGTAAACCCTCCGCTCGTTTTTGTTGAGGTAGGAGGACAAAGATGAATAGATTGAAGGGAAAACAGAGGTTTTGGCTCGAGCAGGGAATTTTCAGCCCAGAGAGGAGCAATGAAACACTCTTACTATTATGTGGCTTTTTTTTTTTCCCTCCCAGACTTTGGAGGTTTTTTGCTGTGAGAAATGAGGTTTCATGCAGCTGCCCCTGAGGCTCTCCGTTTTTGGGAGAATTTTGGAGAGGCAGGTGGGAATTTGCTGGATGATTTTTCAGCAGGTCTGGGCTCCTGGTGCCCATCCTGCCCATCTGGAATGTTCACGGTGGGATTGGCAGCTCCTTGCTGCTCCTGTGGGGTTTGGGATTGCTCCTGGTGAGCCCTGGAAACCCATCCTCCACCAAATCCCACAGGGAAGCAGAGTCCTGGTGTTCCTGTTGCTCTCTGCCATCCTCAGCCCAGCTGGGAACAGAGACCAATCCCTGGCAGAGCAAACTTACCAGAGAATTCAAACAAATAATCCAACAAAACGAGCTTTGGAATGAGCTGGAAGTCATCAGGCCCAGCAATTAAAAATAATAATAAAGGGAGGATTTTACATTAAAAACATGGAAGTGGGCACAGCGGGAAGAGGGGTGGGAATTTCTCCTGTCCCACTGGAGCAGAGGCTGAAGGTGGGGTCAGGGTGACCCTGGGGTGGTGAGGGGTGGGGGCCCAGCCCTGGGGGTCTCACTGACCCCGTGGGTGGAGATTGTGGCTGTGGAGCAAGTCCAGGGAGCTTTGGGGTTCTCTGGATAATGGATGGGATGGGATGGGATATGAAGCAATGGGGTGTGGTGGGATGGGAAGCAGTGAAGTGGGATGGGATATGAGGCAATGGGGTGGGGTGCACATGGGGCTCTGGGCTCCCCCACCTTTCTGGGGCTCTGCCTTTGGGGAGGGGCTGACCTGAAAATCCCCGTTCCATAAAGCAACGACTCATTAATCAACACGAACATCTCTGGGAGAGTCAGTTCTGCTGATTCTCTTCCTTCCACCGGACTTTCATTCATCTCGCTGACCATCGGGGTTTTCCTGGGACAAGGCCTCTTCCCAGCTCCAGCTCATTCCCAAGCTTTGCACTCAAACCTCGTTTGTTCTGGCCTCTTATCATCCCCCGGAGCTGGGCCAGGGGGAGGTGACAGGGTGGGATTTCACCCCCGGCCGGCCGGGGACTCTGCAGCAGCAATGGCAGGAAGGAACAGCAGGAAAAGCCCAGGGAGAAACAATAGCTCCCAGCACAAACACCCTGGGAATTTCAAAGCGGGGCTGCTGGGAGGGGCAGCTCGGGGACCTTTGGGGTGAAACGCCCCGGGAACAGGGAGGGTGCCACGCCCCTCCTGAGAGGACACGGCCGGTGGGATGCTCTGTGCTTCTCAGTCAGGCTTTGGGGGGTTTTGGTTTTGAACCCCCTGACCCACGTTCACAGGAGAGAGTTTGAGCCCCTCAATCCAGGCTCTGGAGCCCGGTGGGACAATGGCAAACGAAGCTGTTGGTTTACCACAATTAACATATTTAACATGCAGTGCATTAGCTGAATCAGGAAAATAACCCAGGATATAAAATAGATCATGCAGGCAATGTGCACCTCATTTATACCTTCAATTACTCATTATTTAGTTATTAGTAACCCGTGGTTGATTGTTTGGTTCTTTGTGTGCACCTGAGGATGCTGCTCGTGTTGGGTGCTTGAACAGAGAGCGCAGGATGGGATTTCTGTCCTGGGTATCCCAAAAGACGCTGGGATCATGGCAGAACCCCGCCTTCCCCAGCCTGGAGGCGCGGAGGGTCCCCGGGCCAGCACAGCCCCCCGAGGGAGGCTGCACAGGGTTAATTGTCGCCACTCCCTTAATTGTTTTCCGCCCTTAACCCCGCATCCGGGGGTGAGTGGCCTTCCTCTGATCCTGGCTTTGATGTTACAGCTCGTGCCTTAGGCCGGTGTGGAGGGAGCTGCCCCTGTGCCCTGGGACACTGAACTGTCACCTGTCCCCGTGCCCACAGAGAGGAGAGAGGTGAGAGGGGGCCTGGTGTCCGTGGGGTGTGCGGGAGCCTCCCTCTGGGCTTTCAGTCCAACTCAGCACACAAAAAAAAAGAGAGGAGCCTTAATATGTTGCAGATTGGAAGGTCAGAGCTGTTGATGAGCTGTTAATGAGCATTATCCCAGTTTTTCCCCTGGAAGTAGGCGGGTAATCAACCTTATTTTGCAGGATGAGGCTGCAGCCACATCCTGGTGGAGCTGAGGGACTGAATCACGTCCTGATGTCTCAGGGATGGGGGTGGAAATCAGGGAGGAGCTGCGGGAGCATCTCGTGGGGTTCTCGTGGGGTGCCCCATCCCTGTGTGTTTGTCCCTTCGCTCCCAGTCCCCCATTCCCACACGAGTCCCTCTGCTCTCCTCACCGCGATTAACACCGAGCGTTTGCTCCGCAGGGAAACCTCACCGGCTGCAGATCCCAGCATTCCCAGATCCTGACATTCCCAGATCCCGGCATTCCCAGATCCCGGCATTCCCAGATCCCGGTGTTCCCAGATCCTGACATTCCCAGATCCCGGCATTCCCAGATTCCAGCATCCCCAGCTCCCAACATTCCCAGATCCTGACATTCCCAGATCCCGGCATTCCCAGATCCTGACATTCCCAGATCCCGGCATTCCCAGATCCTGGCATTCCCAGATCCCAACATTCCCAGATCCTGACACTCCCAGATCCTGGCATTCCCAGATCCTGGCATTCCCAGCTCCCGGCATTCCCAGCTCCCCGGGCTCACACGGACCATGGCGCTCCCCAACCTGTCGGATTACCCGGACAGCCTCAGTAACTACAGCGACTACTCGGACTACGCCTACGAGGACGGCGGCAGCGCCTGGGCAGAGCCGGCCCACGACCCCAAGGACGTCACCAGGATCGTGTCCGTCATCATCTACAGCGTGTCCTGCGTGCTGGGCATCCTGGGCAACGGCCTGGTCATCGCCATCATCACCCTCAAGATGAAGAAGTCGGTCAACGCCGTCTGGTTCCTCAACCTGGCCGTGGCCGACTTCCTCTTCAACATCTTCCTGCCCATCAACATCGCCTACACGGCCATGAGCTACCACTGGATCTTCGGCACCGTCATGTGCAAGCTCAACTCCTTCCTCCTCATCCTCAACATGTACACCAGCGTGCTGCTGCTCACCACCATCAGCTTCGACCGCTACGTGTCCGTGGTGTTCCCGGTGTGGTCGCAGAACCACCGCTCCACCAACCTGGCCTACGGGGTCTGCGTGGTCATCTGGACCCTGGGCATCGTCATGAGCTGCCCCTCGCTGGTCTTCCGGGACACGGCGCAGACCCGCAGCTCCATCATTTGTTTCAGCAACTTCTCCCTCTCCAGGAATAAATCCTACGAAGGGCTGGCCCTGATGAGGCACCGCACGGTGAACATCACCAGGTTCCTGGCCGGGTACATCCTCCCCATCACCATCATCACCTTCTGCTACGTCGCCATCGTCCTCAACCTGCGCCGGAACCGCCTGGCCAAGTCCAAGAAGCCCTTCAAGATCATTGTCACCATCATCGTCACCTTCTTCCTCTGCTGGAGTCCCTACCACCTGCTGAACCTGCTGGAGACGGTGCCCGACACGGTCCCCTGGTCTGTGTTTGAGATCTTCATCCCGCTCACCACGGCCCTGGCAGCCTCCAACAGCTGCATGAACCCCGTCCTCTACGTCTTCATGGGCCAGGACTTCAAGAAGTTCAAGGTCACCCTCCTTTCCAGGCTGGTGAACGCCCTCAGCGAGGAGACAGGACACTCCAGCATTGTCCACAGGAGCTTCTCCAAGATCTCCTCCATGACTGAGAAAGAGACAACAGTTGTCTAACTCAGCCTGCGGGAGGGACAGGGGCCCCTGGTGCTGGCACTGTGACAGTGACCGCCCCTGTGGTGGCCCTGGTGTGGGTCAAGCATTGTCCAGCGCTGTCCTACAGCCCCTTTTTGACTGCCCTGGGGGCTGGCAGGGGATGGAGACCCCCAAGGTGTGGAGAAGACACAACCACCCTTGATCTTGCGTGGGATTGCAAAAATCCTTGTGCCAAACTAAGAAAACATTTTGGGGCATTCCCGCCCAACCTTTGCGTTGCCTGACCCGGGAAGGGCTTTCCTGGTGTTTCCAGAGGCACCGTGGTGGGGTGCAGGATTTCGGGAAGGCATCTTCCGTTGCCATGGCCAAACTGGTGGCACTCCTCTGTCCCACCTCTGTGTGTGGCTCCTCATGGTGAATTCCTGAGGTGTTTTGGTACCAGAACAAGCTGTTTGTGACTTTTTTGGGAAGTGTCCTTACCAGGGGTGGGAATATCCCACCTCAAAGAACTGGGAAGCCTCAAGTGATCCAGACCCACCTTCCAGTGTGGGGATTGGGCTCACCAGCATGGAACACTGGGAGAAGAAAGAGGGAAAAGGTCAATTTGAAATGTCTTTTTAACCCTTCCTTTGATGGGCACGTTCCACACGGTACATCCTGCAGAGCAGGTGGATGTCCCTGAGCTGGGAATGAGCTCCTGGGGGGAACCTGCTGTCCCCTCCTGTATCCAGGGAAGATTGGCTGTGTTGCCAGCTGCTCCCTGGTGGGACCAGTCGGTTCCATGGGATGATTTTGTCCCTCCCATCTTGGGAGACTCTGGGAATGTCGTGGGAGGCTCTGCTGGCACACACCGACCTCTGCAGTGACAGATGGGCGGGGCCACAGCCTCGATCCAATTTCACACCCAATTAATTTTGGAGCTCCTTCTCCATTAGGGCACCTTCACCACAACCCTGGTGTCACCCTCATTTATGTGTCACTCCCAGGACAGCCAGGAATCCCTGGAGCTGGAATTAGACAGCCCCCAGTGGCCCTGGGGACATTTCAGGAGGTCCCTCGGGGAGCTTTGTGCAGAGCTTTGACGCGTTGGCAGGTGAGAGTCTGCTCCCAGGTGCCCACGAAAGCTGAAATATTTATTTATAGCTTTCCTTGGAAAACAGAAAATGGAAAATAAAATGGAGAGGCAGCTCCCAGGAAAAGGCAGGGAGCTATTTCCAGGCAGCAGATTGTGAAAGCCACAGGTAGAAGTAAAGCTGCAGTAATTGAGCTGCAGGAACGTCGCGGATCAGCGCGGATGCTGCAGTGGGAGCTGGATTTCAGGATTTCAGAGGGATTATCCGGCATCCTCTCCACCCCAGCACTGCCTCGCAGCTCCACCTCGGTCTGCATCACCTCCTTGCAGCGATGGGACACTCCTGGATTGTTTCTGTGTCTCCTGGGTTGGGATCCACCACGTCCCTAGGGAGCACTGGCACGTCCCTGCACCACACCACGTCCCAGCCCCAGCCCACAGAGATTTTTCCCCCCAAATCCCTGCTGGATTCGTACCCGTGGAAGATGCAGTGCCTGAGGAGGCTGCAGCCTCTCTGGTGGTGGGAGGAGGCTCCACTTGCTCGTTTTCCCTGGTATTTAATTAATACTGCTGGAAGGTTGCCGGGATCCTATTAGGAGTGGGATAGGACAGATGGGATGGAGGGGACAGATGGACAGACGGGGCGGGGACAGGGACACACAGAACTTGCAGGGGCTCTGTTTAGGGAACAGTGGGAGTGGGCTGTACCCGGAGCCAGCAGCCTCTGGGGCTTTCTGGGCTCAGGGTTTGGACCAGCCCTGGGTGTGGGAACAGTGGGATGAAGCCTCAAGGACTGGATGCCATCCCGCTGCCCCTCAGGTTGGTGCTGGGATGTTCGTACTGGATTCAGGATGCTCCTCACTAAGTCTTTTTTCCAAGCCCATCTGTTATTACTCCAAACAGATTTAAAAAAAAATAAAATCAGTGCCTTGGTACTTACCCTGGGGTTAAATCATCACTGTAATGGCAGCTTGGGAATCCCAAGTTTCCCAAATATTTGAGTCTGTCTTTGTAGCTGTTTGCTTATTTAATAAAACCTCTGTTTTCCAGACAAATACTTTGATGTGTGGAGTGGGAAGGAGCCCAGGGTTTTTCACTGAGCAGTGGCTTCCCTGTGTGTATTCCTGATCCCTGGAGTTGAATGTGAAATTGTGGGAAGAGCTCAGGAGCAGAGGGATGGGGCTTGAGTGACAGAGGTGGGGTCTGAGCCTCCTGGAGGGGCTTTGGGAGATGTCCCGTGGATGATCCAAGTGCTCCACCCCAAATCCATCCAGACACCAGCGCTGCTCCTCTTGTTCCTGATTCTCCTCATCCTGGCAGGGTCTGGGATGAGGATGGGGAAGAGAAGTGAAAAATCCACTGAGTTTTTCCTGCTGGACTCTGTTGGCTTTCAATTAACATCCCCAAGGAATATCAGTGATTTCTGTTCCCGTGTCACCCGCTGAGACAGGCGGCCAGCAGCTCACCCAGGCTGCGTCAGAAATGCACATTTTTATATGCCTATAAAATGGAAACAGGGGAAAAAATAACATTCCTCAGAAAACTTCAGCCTCCTCAGCCAGGTTTTTCTTCCCTTTTTGGCAGAGTGGCAAAGAAATGCAGCTCAGTAATGCCTCAGTTCCTCTGATATTCCCGAAATGCTGCGGGAGCTGCAGCTCTGGAATCTCCCAGGGTGGTGGGGGTGAATCCTGTCAGCATTCCTCTTTTTTTTTTTTGCAGTGCTGGATATTTTGTTCATGGAGAGGAGGGGTCTGCACTCCTCCAGAGGGGTGGGAAGCTCCAATATATTAAATCAAGGATCCTTGGATGTGTCCTGGTGACCCCAATCCCACCCCGGCGCTGCTCAGCTGGAGACATCCTTAGCTGTTAATTAACAAAGTCCTCTTGATTAACGGCAGCAGGAGGTTAATGACCACGGGCAGCTCCAGGGGAACGTGCACAAACTGGAATTAGCATCCAGGGAAAGGGCTGGGTGGGAGCTGCAGCCCCAGGGCTGGCGGTGCTGGGATCTGCAGTCCCTTTTGGGGCAGAAATGGGTGAAATTGGGATGCAGCTGGATTTAGCACCTCAAAGTCCAGGGATGAGTAGGATGGGAGCCACCACCCTCCCCAGGAAATCTGGAATTAGGGCGGCGGTGGGGATGAGGATTTTAGGGCAGTTCAGGGCTCGAGGTGAAGAAGAAGAGCAGGTTTTGGAGCTGGGGCACAAACCCCCATCCCGGGATCCCCATCCCCAGCCTTGGCGCCCCAACCCTTGTCCAGGACCTTTATCCCAAACCCTGGGACCCCAACCTTCCTCCCAGGACCTTCATCCACATCCCTGTGATTCTCACCCTCAGCCCAGAATCCCCAGCCCTCAGCTCCCACATCCTGTTCCCAACCATCCCACCTCCCCCTATCCCGGTTCCCCATTGGGGTTCAGCACCCCCAGACCCCAGGGATGTTGTTGGGAGCCGTGGCAGGACAGCTCCTCCCTCAGCACATCCCAAACCTGCCCTCTTCCCACTGCTGCTTCCCTGGATTTACTCCCCCCCACCACCCCAAACCCAAGGTTGGGTCTCATTTCCTGGGAGAAATTACTCTGGAATTCAACGAACCCCGTTCCTGTGGAATGTGTTACCGCCCCTAACGACAGCTCTTTTTCACTTGGCTGTCACAGCCCTAAAATAAAACCTTTCCCTCTTTCCCTGCTTTCCCTCTCCCACAGATCTCTGCCTTTATTCTGAATTGGAATAAAATTTAAAATTAAAGAAAAAAAAAGGACTAAACGTGTTCCCCTCTCCCTTTGCTCGGAGCCAGGCAGGTTGGAGCCAGGTTTCAATTATCCCTGCTGTGTTCAGGCACGTTGTCAGCTGTAAATTTTAGGGGAAATAGCCAAGCTGATAGATAAACCTGTTGGTTTTGTCTGGGGTGGAGATGGCTGCTCTCAGATTTATGGACAATCTCCCAATCCCGGGTTTTTTGTGGAAGTGCTGTTGCTGAGGGGAGGATTTCCTCTTTTTTTAAACACAGCTGGAATCTCACAGGATTAAATTTGGGAAGAAGGGGAACTCTTCTCTCTGAGCCCTCCAGCATCGTTTTCATCACTGGGGACATTGCCCAGAATCCCCTGAATTCACCCCAAAGGAGCATCCACTCCCTTTGCCAGGAAGGGATCACCTCCAGCATCCAGGGAGCACCAAACCCACCCGGAATTGGGGGAAATGCGGGAGCTTTTGGTGCAGACGCCGTTGCCACGGCAACAGCTGAGAAACGCATCCAGCCCTGGAGGGAGGAACGCTGCAGCAAGACCGGGAGGCAGGAAAACGCTCCCAGGGATGCGAGATGGCCAAAAATAGCGGATTTTCCCTGCAGGAATCCAGGGAGGAGGGGAGCGGGTCACGGTCCCTCAGCCCCACAGCAGGGCAGGGCGAACTGTGCCCACCCTGGGATGCTCGGGCTGAGTCAGGCGGAAAGATTCCCAGCTTTTCAAATCCTCATGGAAAGGCTGAGTGCTGCCTGCCCCAGGCACCACGGGGGCAGCCGAGCGGGCTGTGAAATGTCAAGAGCTCTCCCCAGGAAAATGATGGCTGGAAGGGTGGCTGGCTCCTTTTTTTTTCCAGGGAAAAGGGAATTTTATCCTTGCGTGCCAGTTCCGTGTGGTTAAAATATAGCCCAGGGTTTAATAAATGGATTTAAAAATCAGAGTACAAAGCTCCGGCTCGGGCTCCCGGCAGGAGGGGGAAGCTGCTCCTGCGGCAGTGGGATGAGGGGAAGGGGCATCCCATCATCCAGAGGTGCGGCCAGATGTGCAGCACGCCCTGACATGGTCCTAATGCCTTCCAACTGCTCCATTTCAGCGCAAATTAAATTTAAAAAAAAAAAAAAAAAAAAAAAAAAAGCAATTGTGGTGGAATAAAAGCAGCAAAAAACAATTTTTAAAAAGAGGTAAATTGATACTGTTGGAGGCTGGGAGATTCCCAGCCCTTTTTTTGTGGGAAGGGGTTTGTGGAGGTGGAGGTGCAGATGTGGGGTCCCCTCCCCGCCCTCCCCTCCCTCCTCCAAAGCTGCAGCCCAGGCTCCGAGCGCCGCACGCGATGTCATCCCTTAATTGTTTTATCTCGGCGATTAATTGGCTCTGGGGGGGTTAATTACTTCCGAGGGGGGAGGAGGGAGCTGCCCCTCTGGCGGCCGGGGCCTGTCAGAACAAATCAAGGCAGACGTGAGGCTTCATCCCGGCTAAAAAAAAATTAAATAAAATAAAGAGAAAGGGAATTTCACCAACTCCAGATTAAAAATAAGGGATAAATTGCACTCAGCTCTCGCCCTAGTGCTGAGGAAGGTCAGGAATAAATCCTGCAGTTTAATTAATAATTAATAATAATTAATACCTACCATGCATCCCATTAAATCTGTCTGTAAGGACACTCTCCAGGTACTAAAGCTCCCAAAAAAGAGCTGCTTTGGTTGCATTGTCAACACAGAAATGATATAAATGGGATTTAAATACCCGTCAATGGGTTTAAATACAGAAATGAATTTATGGGATTAAAGCTGCTGGTCTGGGATGGGTGGGGGGGCTCAGGTGGCCCCACAAACACACGGAGAGGCAGAGCAGCAACAAAACCTCTCTTTTAATTGCTGGGTTGCCCTGAGGGTTTGTTCTGACTGACAGACAACCCCGGGGCTGCCATGAGCAAAGGAACGTGGGCTCAGCTCCCTTCCCACTGCCACGAATCCCAAAAAACCTCCAGCTGTTTGTCAAGGGAAGAGTTAAAAACAGGGGAGCAATCCCCCACCTCCTTCAAGAAAACAAGGAGCAGGAGCCCCCAGCTCTGCTCTGAACACACCTTAGAAAAATAGATTTTTATTGAAATTCTCCTTTTTTTCTCCAGGGAGTTTTCTTCTCTCTTGGAATAGAGACCAAGAGTGGTCTCTGGATTCGACCTGTGCCTGCTTTTCTATCAGGATCAAGAGTTAAAAGCCAACTGGTGAATCTCTAACTCTAGAAAAGGCTGCGTACAACATATGGCTTTTGCACCTACATCCAAGGGGGTCTTGCGGGTTTTGGAGCTTTGGGGAGCTCGTTTGGGGCAAAGCCAGGATGGGGAGGGTGGCGTGGGATGAGGGGACAGCCGGGGACCACATGCAGCTGTGCACAAAGCCAGCCCGGAAATCGGCACATTCCTGGTGTGGGGGATCCTTTGGTTTGGCTTTGGGACACCCCAAAGCTCAGCCCCAGGGTTTGCTCCCCACGAGGGGTGGCTGCAGCTGGGTTGTGGTGTGGACCTTGCTCCTGGTCCCCCCAAACTGCTGCTGGTCCCCCAAAATGCTCCTGGGGGGCTGTTGTGGCTCGTGGGCTCTGAAATGGGGCCTGGGTGGGCTCGTGGGTGGCACCAGCTCCTCTGTCCAGGGAAAACGTCCCCCTCTGGAGCAGCATCCACAGGGAAAGGGAGCTTCCACGCTGGTGGGGGTCATGGGTCCCCCCAAGGGCTGGAGCAGCAACTTTGCCTGGTGCTGTGTCTAGGGAATTCCAGGGAATTCTCAGGGAGCCACAGGATGGCTCCAGGGGCCACAGCCACCACGTCTGGGGACATTGCACAGCACAGCCTCCCCCATCCCATGAACCTCAGGCAGGATCCACGGGAGCATCCCTTGGTCCATCCTCCCTGGGGAAGGCTGAAGATTCCAAGCAAGGACAAGTGGAATCCTTCCAGGGCTGGGATTTTGGGGACACCCACCCCAGGGAGCTCAGCTCCGGGTGCATCAGGCGCTGCCTGAGCAGCTCAGCATCCCCAGGAGAGCCTGGGGGGGCACACAAACATCCCATTGCACTTCCCAGGAGGGCTGGGGCAGCCGGAACGGGAGCAGGGACCCCGGGGCAGCCAAGGCACCCGCGTCCCCAGGTTGGCCAAAAAAAAGCTCAGCGACAGCTGGGGACCTGTGGCGGCTCATGCAGGGGATAACCAACAGCTACGGCAGCACACGAAGGGTTAAAAGAGGAGCCACCCACTGGGTGGAATTAGGCGGAGCCGGGAAGGACCCTGGGCAGGCAGGGCGCGGTCCCCCCCGCCGCGGTCACCATCATCTGGGATAATAATCCTCGGGCACCCCCGAGAGGTTGCGGAGCTTCAGCGCCGCGTCCACGGTTCGGATGTAGCCGCCGATGGTCTTCCTCATCTCGGGGGTGTAGGGGTCGTACTCCAGCTTCCTCAGCCCCGAGCGCTTGAAGTTGCCGTCCTTCTGTCCCTCCACGCACAGCAGCCTGTCCTCGCAGGCCGTGACGCCCAGCAGTGCCACCATCCTCTGCAGCTGCACGAACAGGTCCCGTTTGAGGTCCTCGAAGTGCACCACCAGCACCTTCTTCCCGTAGCGCAGCCAGTCCAGCGTGTGGGTCGCCCACCACGGGGCGTAGTTGGCCACAAACTCCGGCCACTCTGCGGGGAAACAAAGGAGCAGAGGATTGTAGGGGCTTGGCAGTGGTCAGAAAATGGATTTGTAGGCTTGAAGGCTGCGGGGAAGGCTGTCACACAACTCCCTCACTCAGCGCTGAGAAATTGTGAGGAGGAATTCAAAGAGTCCTTGGAGAGAGAAAACAACCTTTGCAGGTGTTTGTCTCACTTGTTGTTTACTTGCAAGGAAAATGTAAAGGGTTGTTGTTCTGAAGTCCAGTGATGGTCTTGTATTGGTTTGCTAACCAATATGATTTTATCCTTTCTGAACTGTCTATAAAAAAGGATTTGGAAGAATAAAGTTTGCTCTCACTCTGCTAATTAAGCTTGGGATCCATGTCGTTATTCCTGCTGTCCTCAATGCTAACAACAGAGGATGTCAGCAGATGTCCTCTGTGTCCCACTCCTGCTGGAACCTCCCAATTAACCTCCTTCTGGCTAATTGATCCTGCCACTCAAATCAGGTGGTAGAAGGGAACATTGATGATCAGCCGTGCCTCTCCCAGGCATCTCCCTCCTCCTGGTGTGCTCC
Source organism: Cettia cetti (assembly GCA_013401135.1). Classification (NCBI taxonomy): domain Eukaryota; kingdom Metazoa; phylum Chordata; class Aves; order Passeriformes; family Sylviidae; genus Cettia; species Cettia cetti. The sequence continues at coordinate 24,608 of VZUI01073646.1, forward strand.
CCGCAAAACCAGGGCCTGATTAACAGCTGGAATGGTTTCATTCCCTGAGGAATCCTTAACCACAGGATGTGTTCCATTAAACAGATCCAGGGCAATTCACCCTTGTGTAATCACAGCACATAAAACTTGGCTTTGGAGCCGCTCCAGGGATGTCATAAAATTAATGCCACGGAACCAAGGAGGGGTTTGGGCTCTGCAGGGCTGGAAATGGGCTGGGGAAAATAGGAAAACACCCTCTCAGCACTGGGGGTGAGGTTGGAGAGGGCCTGAGGATTTTTTTCACAAATCCGCCCCAAAATTAGTTCTTGGGAGAAGAAAATAATTTGGAGAGCTGGGCTGCAGGGAAGGCCGGGCATGGGACCCTCATGCTCCGTGTTTGAGGGCCTCTCCAGCTGGGAATGAGCTCACCAACCATGCAATGGGAAATCTCCATCTTTCCCAGCGATGGTTAATTAACTTGACAATTAACCCATCGGCTAATTGCTCCACACATCCTCTGGAAAGAATTTGGTGAGGTATTTTGAGGTGCATGCAAACAGGACTGTGCTGGCAGGGAGGGGATTGTCCCCTCTGGATCTCCCTCCCCTCGGAGACACGAGGCCTGGGACAAGCTGGGGAGGGATTTGGGATTGGGGAGGTTCCCTGTGGTGCTGGGATACCAATCCTGGCGCTACCCACAGATGGATGAGGAAAAACATCAACCAAGAGGCTCCTGTGCCACCTCAGTGGGGACAGTGCCAGCCCAGGGACACAAGGCTGGGGAAGGGGGTGACACCACACCCGGCCTGGGCTGTCCCCAGCACTGTGAGCACATGGAGATAACAAAATCCAGGCACATCCCAGCCACAGCAGCCAAAACTCCCCTTAAATAAACTCAGAATTAAGGGTAGCAGATGTTCAATCAAGCTAAACATTTTAACTCCTTCCAATGAAGTCAATCCCACAACAGCAATTTGGAAATTGCTGTAATTAAGCAGCCCCGGGCTCAGGCCTGTGCGTGGGGAGGGCGGTGGCTCCGGAGCAGCCGGACACCTGGAAATGACACCTGGAAATGACACCTGGATACCCCAGGGATGGGCTGGGGGCTGCCACCGCTCCCTGTGGTCACACTGGGGACAGGAGATGCCCATCCTTGCCTGGGCCAGCCGGGGCTGGGTGCTCCTGCTGTCCTGTCCCATCCCACCCAACCCGAGAGCCCAACCCACGGTCACACCAACAGACGGCCCCAAAGCGATGGCACAGCCCAAAATTCCCCCCATGGACACCCAACTCCAGCTCTGCTGGGCTTTCCCAACCAATCCCCAGCTCCAGCAGGCGGGCTGGAGCTCTCCCAGAGGATTCCCTGCCCTACCTTTGCCCTTCCAGTGGGCGTGGGCGGCAAAGCCGATGTGTCCCCCGTACTTGCGGTTGAACTCGGCCATCAGCGCCTTGTAGGGGTTGCGGATGAGCAGGATGGCCGAGTCGAAGGACTCGATCTCCTTCTGCCCACTCTCGTGGGTCTTGATGCAGATGGTCCTGCCGCTCCTCCAGTGATCCCGCTCGCCCTTGAATCCTGCCCGGGTGGAGCTGGGATTAATGGGAGTGACAGCTGGGAAAGGGGAGCAGCCCGGGGAAAAGGAGGCTCAGGGGGGATCTGGCTCTGCACAGCTTCCTGACAGGAGGGGGAAGCTGGGGGGAGTCGGGCTCTGCTCCCAGGGAAAACTTGGAAACCAGGAAGATGGCCTCAAGTTGTGCCAGGGGGGTTTAGATGGGATATAAGATGGGATATCTCCACCCAAAAGGTGATCAGTCCTTGGCACAGCTGCCCATGGATTCCCCATCCCTGGAGGAATTTAAAAGCCCTGTGGATGTGGCTCTTGGGGACATGGTGGCCTTGGAACAGTTGGATTTGGTCTCAGAGGGCTTTTCCAACATGAACTATCCCGTGTTTCCATGAAAGGGAACATCACAGGGATATCAGGTTGCAAAATTCAGTTGGATGATGAAAGCAGCTGGGGCGTGAAGGAGGATTTGCATCCCTCTCCCAGATGGAAATCGTTTATTTTCCCATGTTATGAGTCTCATAAAATTCATGAGTGGGTGGCTCACAGGCACAGGGGCCCCTCAGGGTGACACCTCCCTGGCCACACTCGGCTCTTGTGCCTGTTTTGAGGGGTCAAGGGCAGATTTTATGGCTTTAACCTCCCTGAGCACTGCTGGAACTCTCCCAATAATAAATAAAGAAAGGAAAATCCTCGTGCCTGTGGGGCAGCAGGATCTGCCCAAGGTGGGGGTCCAGAGAGGGCACCCTGCCCTGAGCATGGGGCTGAGCCAGCATCAATCCCAGCCCCCTGGAATGCACCTGGAGTGGGGGATGAGCTGGAAGGAGCTGTGATCCATCAATTAGAGAGGTGTAATTGGCTCTCAGCAGTGGATAAATCTGCCGGTTGCCTGGATACCTCCTGGCCCCTCCGGCAGGGAAGGAACACGGAACCCACGCTCGGGTGGCTCAGCAAAACCCGGCCAAGGCTTTTCCCACTGCTGCTCCCTTCCCTGAGATGCACCCTGGGGGCTGGGACAGTGCTCCCTCGCTGAGCATCTCCCTCTCTGCAAGGCTGTGTTTGGCAGGAATTTGGAGCCAATGTGCCTGTGGTGCTGGGAAAATGGGGATTTAGGGAATACCCTGGGTACAGACCCCACATGGCACAGACACAGATCCCATCTCCTCCCCAGCTGAGGAGGAACAGAGAATTTCTTCCCAAAGCCATGAAAAGTGAAGGAATAACAGGAGAAATCTTCAAGGTGTCCAGATAAAACTGTTGTCAGTGGTTCTAACCTGAGGGAACTGGGATTGGGGTGGGTTATTGAACCAGAATCCCAAAAGGCATTGAGCTGGAGGGGATCTCAAAGCTCATCTCATTCCAACCCCATTGGAAAGGGACACCTTCCACTATCCCAGGCTGCTCCAAGCCCTGGCCTTGGACACTCCCAGGATGGAGCAGCCACAACTCCTCTGGACAGCCCCTGCCAGGACCTCCCCGCCCTCCCAGGGAGGAATTCCCTCACCAGGATGCTCCACCCCGCGGAGCAGCACCGCTCACACCCAGCTCTGCTCCGCCCTTCCCGCAGCCCCTGGGGTGTCACCGGGGCTGTCCCCAGCTGGGGTGGGACCCCAGGAGCGCCCTCCCCTCACCTTTGTTGTAGAGGGAGCCATCAAAGTAGTAGCTGCCGGTGTAGAAGCCGGTGGCCAACTCGATAAGGTGCCGGGCCCAGGTGTTCCCGGCTCCAGGGAAGCTGGCCAGGGCCACCAACTGCTTGGCACGGCTGGGCAGGAACCTCCTGTCCATGCAGCGGTTGTCTGCATGGAGAGACAGCAGGAATGTGTCATGGAAACCTGCTTTTCCCACAGGGATACCTTAGGAAATGCTGCTGCTCCCGGGAAAATGTTGGGGAAGGGGATGGGCAGGGAAAGGTGCATCCAAGAGGGGCATCCCAAAGGGTCCTGGACACCTCAAAGAGTCCTAAACACCCTAAAAGGATTTTCCCAAAAGGATTTTTTCCACCCTAAGAGGATTTTTCCAAAGAGTTCTCTGTCATTCCCAGCTGTGTGCTTAGGGAAGAGTGACTAACAGGGATTCCTGTGCCAAGCAAGGCTCCTGCTTTTTTTATGGATCAATGAACAGCGTTTCCAGCATGGCCCCAAACTCCAAAGGCTCGTGACAAGACTGACCCAAAACCACCCGAATTTGGGTCCTCACTTGCTCCCTTTCCTCTCCCAGGATCCCAGGAACACTTTTCCTTTCTCCCAGTGCATCCCTGGCTCCCTGCTCCCACTGCTGGAGGACAAGAGCCCTCTCAGGAATGGTCACAGCCTTTTCCCCCCCATTCCATTTTCCCCTGGAGCTTCTCCCCTGTGGACAGCAGGCTCCCACGGGATCACAGAGACGTGGGAGAAGCCCTGGGAAGCAGGAATCCTGCCAGAAGCAGACGGACTCCCCATGCCCTGCAGCTGAGCCAGGCTCAGGGCAGCGGAGCACTGGTTTTTAACGGGATGCCCGCCCTCCCCGCTGGCATTCCTGGGGGGAAAGGCTCGGGAGCAGCTCACCCTGCACTTGTGTCTGGTAGACCAGCAGGAAGTCGGCGGAGCCGCAGCTCTCGAACTCCTCGGCGGCGCATTTGTGCGCGCAGAGCTGCTCGTCCTCGCGCTCGTGCAGCGGGAACAGCGTGCTGGGAAAGCCGCAGCGGCACGTGGTGCCCGCCAGCGCTGCCAGCGGGAATTCCTGCGGGGATGGGCACAGGGAATGGCACCGGGAATGGCTGAGCCCTCACCCGCCGCGCCCGCCCTCCCTGGGCTGTGCGGGGTGGTTGGTAACATCCTGCCAGAACATTCCAGAACATTCCAGCGTCCTTCCAGAGCATTCCAGCATCCTTCCAGAACATTTCAGCATCCTTCCAGAACATTCCAGCGTCCTTCCAGAACATTCCAGCATCCTTCCAGAACATTCCAGCACCATTCTAGCATCCTTCCATTTCCATCACCATTCCAGTGTCATTCCTATATCCTTGCAATTCCAGCATCCTTCCAGAACATTCCAGCATCCTTTCAGCATCCTTCCATTTCCATCACCATTCCAGACCATTCCTACATCCTTCCAGCATCATTCCAGACCATTTCCATTACCATTCAAGACTATTCCTACATCCTTCCTATTCCAGCATCATTCCAGATCACTCCAGCATCCTTCCAATTCCAGCACCATTCCAGACCATTCCTACATCCTTCCAATTCCAGCATCTTTTAAATCTTGTTTCCAGCATCCTTCCAGCCCATTTCCAGCATTCTTCTAGGACATTCCACCATCCCTCCAATTCCAGCATCCTTCCAGACAATTCTAGTATTGCTCTTGCCCATTCCCTCCCATTCCATCCCATTCCAGCCTCCTTCCCAGCCCCTTCCAGTTCCAGTGTCTGCTGCCTTACTTCCAGTATCCTCCCAACCCATTTCAAGCATGGTTCCAGACCATTTCCAGCATCCTTACAGCCCATTCCAGCATCCATCCTCCATCAGTTCCCACTGCCAACCTTTTCCCTCCCTGCTCAGAGGCCCCAGGATGAGACCCCTGGACCAGAGCAGGACCCCATGGTGGCTCCTTTAAATGTCCCACCCAACCTAAACCATAATCCTGGGATGCTCCTTCCCAAACTTTCCCAGGGCTGCCCCTGTGGCAGGGACTCAAATCCATTTATCCCTTTGCCGTTTGGATGCACAAAAATCTCATCCCTAAACTGGGATCAGATCTGCCGCTGTGACCCTGACGATGATGATGGAAACAAAGATGAAGGGCTGAAGTTTATCCCCGTACCTTCTCTGTGCAGAAATCCACACATTTATCCACGGACATGTTGAGCATCAGCTGGCTGGCGGGCAGGGCGATGGAGATGTTTTCCGGCCGGCGGAAGCAGCCCCGGAATATCGCACTTCCATCTGGGAGAGACAGAGAGAGAGAGGCCCCAGTGACACCCCAAAAGTGACACAGTGTGACACAGAGTGACACAGTGTGGCACGGCATTCCTGACACATTCCAGTGGCTCCCAGCCCCTCCAGCAGTGCAGCCACGTTGGATGACGCTCCTCTGGCTGCTGACGGAGCAAAATCCGAGCAAAACCCCGGCAGCAAAATCAGGGATGTTTTATTCCTGGCTGTTTTTATCAGCCTGGTGATTGCAGGGATGGAGCCAGGGAGGAAAGCAGGGTTTGGTCAGGTCTTTCCTGGCACTGGAATCCCATCCCAGGCACCCTCAGCCCCTGTGCATTCCTGGTTGTTGCCATCCCCTTTCCCATTCCTTGGATATGAGGAAAGGTAAGCAGGGAATGTGGGTAATTATGGAGCCGCTTAATTGGGAGCCAAACGAGGGAGCGCCCTCAGCTCTGTCTGGGATTCCCACTCATCCTTCATCCTGCAGCACACACAGGAGACACCGATGGTCCTGTTCGGCCACCGGGAAAGAAACCTCCACCCAAAGTCTCCCAAAATCCCCTGAATCCCAGCAGGAGTCCTTGGGGCTCCTCATTCCACCCAACCCCAGCATTCCCCACAGGGATTTTCCCAATGTTTGCAGGAACAAAACTACCCCAGACTCAAGAACGCTCTCCCAGAGCCTCCACAGAGCCATGACCTGGCTCAGGAATGCCAGGATCACCCCTCCAGCACCATGAGGAGCCCCCCAGGGCTGGGCTGAGCTGGGATCCACGTGGATGCCTCCAGCTTACACCTGCGGGCGGATTCCTGGGCCAGCTCCAGGCGGTAGATGGAGAGCCGGTTGATGCCCCCGCAGGTGTTGCTCCTCTCCCCCTTGCATTCCATGTTGCACTCGGCCTCGCTGGCGTTGGGGGCCTGGATCTTGTGCCCGCAGTAGCACTCGGCCCCGAATTCCAGCCCCGCGTACAGGTACCCCCTGTGGAGAGGGAGACACGGGATTTCAGCACGCCCCTGGCGTCCCCACAGCTCCAGGGGGGTTTGGAAGGAGCATTCCTGCTTATGGCCAGTGCTGGGATCAGCAGCGCATCCCAGGGGTTCATTTTTGGGCTGGTGATCCTTGTAGGGCACTTCCAACTGAAAATACCAGATCCAATCCTATCCTATTCTTTCCATAAATCCATCTCGTTCTGCAATTCTTACCTTTCCTCTCCTTATTTTTTCCCAGTCTATTCTATCCTATTACTCCCCTCCATGCCATGCCATGCCATCCCATCCCATGCCATCCCATCCCATCCCATCCCATCCCACATCCTATTTTACCCTATTTTCCTATCGTATCCTAATCTATCATATCATATATCATATTGTATCATAGCATATTGTATCATTTAATTCCATTTCATCCTATCCTATCCTATCCTATCCTATCCTATCCTATCCTATCCTATCCTATCCTATCCTATCCTATCCTATCCTAT
>VZUI01073651.1:0-82346 GCA_013401135.1 Cettia cetti
GTTGTTTTTTTTTGGTTTTTTTTTTTTGGTTTTTTTTTTGTTTGTTTGTTTTTTGTTTTTTTTTTTTTGGTAGGCTTAAGATTTTGGGATGGCAGAAAAATGGGATTCTGGGGAAATAGTTTTTGTAATTTTGTGATACATAATACCAAGGAAAATATTAGAATATATCTTACTCACAGTAGCAAAATGTATTGTTAAGTAATTTTATGTGATGTTTAAGAATGAAGTCTTTGCCTGCACTTTTACAGAAGCTGCGGCATCTCCAAGAAGAAAAAAACAAGGAAATTGAAATTCTCCGAAATACCATAAGAGACTTGGAGCAACGTCTTAATAAAGGCCAAGACCTGCCCTTCAAACGAAGGAGATTCTGAGTAAATGACATGAAGCACTTCAGTGTTTCAAACTGTGCATCTCAAAATAAAAACAAGATATGAAGAAAGTACGTTTTATTGAAAACACTCTTGGCAAATATTCCAAAGGCATGCATTCTGTGACTATTCAGAGCTACTATCTTGCTAATCAGCATTCACAATAAAAAGACTCAGGTTTTGTAGGAGTAGCAATTTCCCTATTAAACCATCATTAATTATGGTGTATGCTTTCATAGCAGCTTTCTTTTCATGAATATTCTCTTCTTCATCCAACAATCCTTCAAACAACTGGATTTACTTCCATTCAATTAATCAGACATTAGAAATGCTAGGCTCTAGACAGAGAAGTTATACAAGTTTAAGTGGTATATTATGTTAGTAATTGATACGGATTTATCAAATTCAGCACTTTTATAAACAAAGATCAACATTACACCAAGATTAAACTTGTTTCATGCCATCCTCTTTTTGATTCTCACTCTGAGTTGTTAACACTACTTCTCCCTTCAGGATGATCTTATTGATTTTGTAGGATTTTACAGGTTGTAGCATTATGTATTAATATACCCTCTTACTGTATCTAAGAGCCACAGAAGTTAAGCATATTAATATGTTACTTGAAAATAAAGTAGTTACTGTCTGTATATTACATTTTTTATGTGGAATTATTTTGTCACATTGCTTAGGAGTAACTTTTGCTTGTACATTATTTGTATCCCCAGGTTAGAAAACCAAAAACCTCAACTTTCGAATATATTGTCTTCTTAATAAAAAATGATTAAAATATCTGTCTTGGTTATCTTCTGTTCTTGTTTGCAAAACATCAGACAAGGAGCCCCTAGATCATAGTTTATGCTCCTGTCATCACAAATGCAAGCAGAATGTTAGAAGAGAAACAAGAAAGACAAATTCATCAAGAATGCAGACACCTTCCCAGTGGAACTGAAAAACAAACTAGGGGTCAACCAAATTCCTTTAAAGCATGAAGCTTTTCATTGATGGAATTTGCAAGGTAATCTAAGAGCACTGCTCTAAAAATACTTCTTTCCAATATTTTAACTCCCTGTACCTGTCAGTATAATTTTGAATTTAGGGCAATAAAAACAATCTGTTCATTTTTCTGCTCTTGCAACTTTATGAACTGAGTTAGCGGGACTCCCTTGTTTCTGGAAGATGCTTAGTTTGTTTTTCAGGATCAGTTTCTCACCTTCTCCTGTCACTGTCAGGCGTCACTAGTTTCACTTGCTCCTGCTGGTGGTGAATGTCAGGCAGCAGAGAGCAGACGTCACTGTCAAGACTCAATGACGTCCTCTGCTGCCAGCTGCCCATGTCACCTGCAAGAGTTTGGTAGTGCTCCACGACACTGTCAAGTGACAGAATTCCCTAGCTCTTCAAACAAAAGGTGTCGACAATGTCAGGATCAGCTACTAGAGGTTGAGTCTGATCCTGTCTGCCAATTTCAAGTTAACTGGTTTTTGCAGCTGTTTTTCCCATTCTTTCTTATTTTTTTATCTCGTGCAATTTCCAGAATTTCTCCTGGAGGGGCAGTGTCTACGTGCTCCTGACTACCTATCTGATCATGTCTGTGACGCCCAAAAAGCCTGTGACGCCAGCCACCGTGAGGATGATGTCTCTCAGTTTCAGAAGCAGCCTGGTGGTTCTCATGTTTGGGATCATGACTACCAATGTGATGGTGGTGGTGGTGGCGGTGGTGGTGTCCATGTCTCTGCAGGCTGGGACGGGAATGCTGGCCCGTCGGCTTGGGTTCTGTCTCTGACAGCTCTTCACCTGCTTTTTTAGTGATGTTTTCACATACACCATCAATATCAGCTTCCTGCAAAAGAAATATGTGCATTAAATACAGGGTGCTGATTTCTATTAAACTGGTTGTAAAATATTAACTAACATTTTTGCAGAGCATTAAAAGCGCTTTAAAATTATTTGTGCTATTTTGCTGAAGAATGTATGAACATATCAAAAATAGCCTTGTGTTGCCACACCACTGTCAACTAGACAGGGCTTTTTAGTGATTATAATTTCAGTAATTGCTAATAACAAGTATTCTTATCCTAGATCCTACATCTGGCCTGTCTGTGGAGCCAGAATGCTGCACAATGATATCAAAAATTATTATTCTCGCTGAACTTCCATGGCTATGTATGTATATTTCTTGATAATCCTTGAAAGTATTTCTGATCTTGAATGACATATTTTTAAAAGCTACCCTTATTTTATACTAGTGACAATAATTTGTCACCTTGTATTATCATTTTTTTAAATAACTCTTTTAACTTGTAACTCTTGTAATTCTTGTAACCCTTGTGTTTAAATGCAAACTACAATTAACAGTAATGCAAGCCAGCTTGAGTTTGATTCCCAGGTTTTTTAAAAAATACCACTTTTTTTAGAGTAGTTAATTGCTCACTACCTCTATATAGCTGTATAGGAATTACCCTCCAAGATTGCATTTACATTTCTGACAATTACTTCAATTTGTATCAAGGACAGGAATTCAGATAATCAATTGACTGATTGACTCAGAAATCTAATCTAATTCACTTAGAGAAATGTTTAAAAGCTATCTGTCAAGATGCATGAAATGTGTAAATTCAAAATTGTATCTTTTTGTATTAATCACACTGAAATATTTTTTTAAATACCAATCAAATCCAGTTTTCTTTTCTACTATACAGAGAATGAGAAAAGAAAATACCATGTAAGAGCAGTTTCCACACTTGTTTTCACAGTATGCAAATTTAATAGATTCTTCCACATATGGAAAGTGCAGGAAGGAGTAGGGCAGACCCAGATGATACACTAGACGGCCGCATCTAAGGGGAGAAAGAACTCTGTGGTTACAAACATCTACAATTAAATCTCTCTTCTTATGATATCTCATTTTACTTGCACTAATCAACCCACACTGTACAGTCCCATGGGGAGTGTTTCTGTTTCAGTTCACAGGCAAACCCAGTATCTTCCTTACAAATGCTTGCCTGCTCACCTGCACTGGCCAGTATGTGAAGCATGACTTCTGGCTGACGTGGTAACTGTGCTGCAATCCTTTAGTGGCACTTAAGACTGGCAGAAGTGCAGTCATTACAGATCCACTGGGATAATGAGAACAGTTGTTTGCATAATGATTTCTGCATCCTTACCAAGTGTTTTTATGCAGCCTGAGGTATTTTGACTGGGATGGGCACTGCAGTGCACCTGCATTATGGATTTATTGTGCATGAGGGGATTGTCATGGTGGTTGCTTGCTGCATGTCTGCACTTGGGTGTTCTGATATGCACTTGACTACACTGATCTTCTCAAAGGAGCTGGAGTAAACACCAAACAAGTACACAAAGGCAGCTCATTCAGTGTCAGCACACAGTCCCCTGGCCTTAGCTCCCCACGTGTGGATTGCACGTTTAGGACCAGCAGCATGCAAAGCTTCCATGGCTAAGGCACAATAAGGACACAGACTCCTAGAACCATAATGAATCATGGCAAGGCTAGTGCTAAACCAATTCATAACGTACACATATCCTGTGTGTTGACAGCACACAACTGGTGAGCCTTCCAAATGCACTGAGCAACGTGTCTGGGCCCCCTCCCAGAAGAAACATAGCCTTGTTCTGTTTGTCTGTTGTAGGACAGCAGCCTTCCTGATTTGGGCATATTTGCTGCTGTAACATTCAAGATAATTCATCCCATTACTAGTTTCATCCCACAAATCTAATGTAGCTACTTAATTTAAATCACATTACATCACATTACAGACAAAGAGTAACTTTCTAACTCTGTATTAAGCTTATATATGGTTTAGCATGAACTTGGAATGTTCATTACAGCAATAGAAAGTAACTAGGATAGACATGTTTCAAGTGCAGGATTTTTCAAGTAACTACCATCACATCAAAATCAAAAAACTGGGATTTCAGTTACAGTTCCTACTGGTGCTGCCAAAATATACTTGTGGCAGAATCCTATATCAAAAAAGCAATTTTCTTCTGAAGCTTTAAATTTGACCTAAAGACTAAATTTTCCTTATGTCTACATGGCATTTTCAGCAATTCTCATCAAAAAGTTTCCGTGAGATAGAAGATTCTACTTTGACATGCATGGATGTAATGAAGTTATCTGAAAATAAAAACACTATAAAATCATGAACATGTTATCAAATTTTACATTCACTTATGTTCATCTAAATCCACAGTAATTATAAAGAAAAAAAAATTATTCCAAAATTACTTATGCAGAAGCAGACTTTGTTTTTGTAACTTTGTTTTCCAGTAAATACTAGCACTTTACTTAGTTCAACTTAGAAGCTGAACATGATGTCTTTGTTATTTGCACATCAATTAAATAATACAGATTTTACAAATCATTACTCAAAATATATGCAAATATTTTCCCATGAGTGTCTGTAAGCACACACCTGTCATAGATGAGAAAGTCATCCTTGTTTCCATTTAAAATAGTCCAGACATCTTCTTGCTGCTCCTCTTGCTGATAGACAGTAATGTAGTCTGAAACACGTTCTTTTAGTAGGTGAAATTCCCTCCGGGATTGAGTTCCCTGATGGTTGACAACCACATACGAGATGTTGACCAATCCTTCATTCTCTAACTTTACTCGCAGGTCCTCCAAACTAGTGGGAATGTAAGAAGCAAGACCATAAATCTTTAGAGAATCACGAGATTCTGACATGCTTTTGCTCTATCTTGCTTTTATTACAGCTGTATGTACAGCTGTGGAGTTTCTTCCTTTTCATTTGTATCTTTCCCATGGAACTGCTCTAGAAAACTCTTATTAGTCAGTTATGGGAAACAGTCTAGAATGTGGAAGAATCTTTAATTTTTTTTCTAAAATGTAAGAACCAAACCCAGCTACCTTGAAAGCCAAATATAAAGCCCAATTTTAACACTGACAGAGGCAGATTTACCATTACATTTTTAAATCAAAATCTGAATGAACTTACAAAGCCTATTATGATATGTAAGTTGTGCAGCCTAGAGGGGCAAACAAAGGTGTTCTCACTGCGACTAAAATCCAAATATGAAACTGGTACTATGAATTTTTAAGCCATAATAATTTCACAATCCCTAAATGAATCAAAGAGAAAAGCTTTATGCAATTCCTGTTTGGGTCAGCTTGAAATTATTTTATTACTATTGTTACTGACATGAGAGCTAATTATTTGCAAGAAGTAAGTTCTAGAAAATAAAGCACCAATGTCCCAGGCCTTGAATGAAAACCTAACACCGATGACTTCCTTGAATGCTTCATCAATTTTTTGAAAGGACAGTATTTACCTTAACTTCTAGATTTTTTAAATATATGTAGGCTGAACACAGGCTGAAAAGCCACATTAAATGCATATGTTTTATTTTTTCCCCCTACAGATTTTACATAAGAAAACAGTGATCACAGATCTCTCAATTTCAGGTGATCTAACCATGTTAAAGAATTGTGATGTTTCTTGGTTTCACCATTTTTGGTACATTAATCTTCTGTTGCTGTTTCTCTCAGGTGTTCCTGTGGTTTGAGTTTCATTAATGTCCAGTTGATCACACTATTATGTTGTAAACAGAATTTGGAGAAGATGATCTGCCAGTTAGGAGTAGATCAAGAGATAAAGAATCTTACCCACTGGAACAGAACCCTCCTGCTGATAGTGAGCCTGGTCACTGGGTCACGCATACCAGCTGTGATGGTATTTGGGCAGCTAGGGTTCATGGAGTGCATCTGTGGCAGGGCACATGTAGCATTCTCAGCTGGATAACAAAAATTGGGACAAGATTCACACTTACCTGGAAGCCTGCCGCAGGCACAATGATCAGCTAGCCTGGAGGAGAGCCACCACTGTCACTGAGCCCCTGGAGTTCCACATTGGGTCCTCCTCCCCAATGTGCCATTCTGGGGGCTCCTGGCAGTTCTGGATCTCTGTCCCTCCTCCTGGGAGGAGACAGAGGGCCAGAACTAGCCCGAAACCTGCCCACATGGCTGGGCTTTACCTGAGAATGGAGAAAATAAACAAAGTAAGGCCAATGCCTAAACAAAGTAACAAAGTTCAGACTCTGAAATTCCCATAAGAAAACACAGCAGCATATTGGCTTCATTCAGTTAAAAAAAAAAAAAAAAAAAAAAAAAAAAAAAAAAAAAAAAAAAAAAAAAAAAAGAAAAAAGAAAAAAAGAAAAAGAAAAAAACCCCTGTAAGATTAAATTTGAGCTCTTTGTTTACTGCTCAGTTTCTTTGGTTTTTCACTGGAGTTCCTCTATAATTGAGGGAGGTGTTTTTTCTTTGTGGTGTTGAAGGTTTTTGAGGTTTTTTTTGTTACTGTGTTTGAACAGCTACAAAATAAACATTCAGAATAACTGGATTTTTTTCATACTGTTAATCTAAGTACTACTAAGTTATTTCTTCCTCTATGTAATTTCTTTTTGACCATTTTTAACACTTCAGTTTTTTTAAACTGGTCTTGTTTCTTGTGTTTTGAAATCAATTGTGGTAAGCCCATTTATGTCATGAAGAATCTAGACCAGTTCACTCCAGGTTCCAGAGTAATTCCACTGTCTTAAAAGTACACACACCAACAGTGGATTTCAGTACACACTAAGTACTACAGAACATAGCAGAAAATAATAAAAATTATTTCAAAATTTTTACAAGTCAGTCTGGAGTATATGGATCCCATTGAGAAAAATCTATGAAGAAGTTAGGAACTAGAAACAATTTTGCAAAAACCAGAAATGAAAACCGGAATTTCAGGATTCCTCAGATCTTACAAAATATCATATCCATAATTAGTTCAGTTAATTTTTATGAAAATCAATGCATATAAGAAATTCTATCAATTACCTTTTCATTTTATTACTTTAACATCTCCATTTTGGCTTAAATACCCATTATCAAGAAATATTTAAATTATAAATATATAACATTATAATGCTGCTCTCCAACATTTCCTAGGTTGTGGAATTGTATAACTTCACCAATTACATCAAAGTCTAACAGTGACCACAGAATAGTTTGGAAACAATAAATTCTCATAAATAATACATGTTCCATCCATCTTGTCACAGCCTAAAAGATTAATAACAATTGACCTTTTAAAATAAGAGCCATTTGTTGCTGCATTTGTGAAATCCAGCTGTCCCTGACATTTCTTTCCTGACGTTCTTGGTAAAGTACTTTGAAGTCTAAACTGTGGTCCAATATATACCAACACATCCTTTTTCCACTCTTCCCACACATCAGGAAAGCAGCCTGCCTTTATATCCATTATAAACACATGAGACTGTTATGACATTTTGATATCCCTCCTTGCCTTTACAGCAGCCTTCTGCAGCACTGGCATGCAGCGCCCAGCAACAACTGTCCATCCTGGGAGCTGCAGGAGAGCCATGTCCTGCCTTATATTTCTCTTCATATTTCAACTTTCCATTTGGTTTCCAATGGAAATTTCCACAGACAGCCTTTTCAGCCAAAGAAACAAGCAAACACTCTGCCAAATCTTAAGTCATGAAGCTCTTTCACAGCAAACCCAGCACACTTACCCTGTCCTCCTCCCCCTTCTTGGCAGCTCTGCCTGGCTCTGCCGCAGAAGAAAACAGTGTGGGGAAAAGGGCTGTGGTATTTATATGGCTCTTGTTTATCTCACTTTGCAGATACAGTTCAAAGTTCAGGGAGCTTTTTCTGAACGACCCTGCAAGCAAAGGAAACCCCTTGAGCAAAAGTACTCAAACTATTTCTCATTAACTAATCCCAACTGGAAACCATTTACTGAGCATAACAGCAAAGTATTTTTACTGTCATGACTTCAAATATCTTGTTATGCAGTTTGTCAGTCACCCCAGTCAGCTGGAGACAGTGGTACAGTCGGGGGGGGGGGGGGGGGGGGGGGGGGGGGGGATGGGCCGAGGAGTAATTATTTTCTGAACACAGTGGTAACCACAGTGAGGGGGGGAAGGCACTCCTCTGTTTACAAAAACGCTGAGCTAGCAGGTTTCTACTTGTATGCTTTATCTGATATTTGCCTTAGAGAATGTGCTCTGTCTGAGGGCATGTGCATACCGAGCTCCTTTGGCCCAGCTGCCCTTGATTATATCACTCTGCTTTCAAACTTTTCTTTGTAGACCTTTGGAGTTCTTGAACTTTGTTGAAAGTTAGAGCCCAGAACTTTAGATGTTTAAATCAATGTAGCTACAAGAAAGTCATGAAACTCCAGCTATTGGCAGTAGGTACCTGAGCCTCGGTGTTTCACTGTTGTTTTCTCAACTCCAGGATCACTGAGGTATCTGTGGACATCCAGGTTAAAGTTTTTCCCTACTCTCTTTCCTTGGTGAAAGAATTGTTTATGCATCATGTGTTTTATTTCAACAGCAGTTTGCTTTGCTTTGATTTCCTTCAATGTACATGTTGCATGTGTTTATGGGGAAATAAATGTTTAAAAAGTTGGTGTGCCCTCACAGTTCAAGGTGGAGAGATTGATACTGCTGATACTGCTTAGATCCATGGTCTGAGGCCATTTTCTGCACAGATAAGCATTTTGCTTTAGGCTGGATTCGAGAAAAGGAACTGCTAACCTTGGGGGGTTTTGCTGTAGAAGTCCTATGCACTTCTTTTCCCCTAGTCAGTGGAAAGAATGAGAAAGATCTGAACTTTTGTTCAGTAGCCTTGGAAAGACACAATGCAGAAAACAGACAAGACTTCATACTATACCTGAAGTTTTAAGAAGTGGAGTGTGCTTGTATATGTATATGCTTATACAAGCACATCTTGTTAGGGAAACACATCTTGTATTCTTTGCTGAGTCGGTACCAAACCCACATATCTGCAATAGTGCCCTTACTTGTCCAGTTGATAGACAATGTGTTTACCTCCTGCTTCAGGTGTGGGGGTTGATTCTCAGTGCTGATAAAATCCTGTAAGATTGGCTGGAATTATTTGGTGTGCACCACATCCACCAATTCTTGCATGATCACAGAGGCAGCTAACAAAAATGAAGCATGCAGAGCTTGATTAATAGGGCTAATAAAAGTAATGCAGCTCAATAGTGACTGACGGTTGTTTTCTTACCAATTATAGCAACACAGGTAGAGACACTCTCAAAAGAAGAACAGTACTTCATCTCCATTTCCTTTTCCTTTTCTTTGTAGAAAGGATGTGGACAAGGTTTGATTAACAAACAAGTGCTGAACCTATAAACTATATGTAATACCACTGAGTGCTGCTGAGACATGCAGCTCACAAGTGCTGAAGAACTCAGAGTTCAGACAGAGTGAGCTGAAGCAGCTATTGAATAAAACAAGTACCTAGCTGTGGAAAGCACACTGAGGATGGAAATGGACACTGGAAAAGTTAGTATTTCCTCCATACAATATGCAGATACACCGGCAGACCCATTTGTCTTACCAAGAGATGGGAAGCACCTGTAACTAGTAATTATCACTGTGACAATAAATACTACTTAGTATTACTTATTACTATATTTATTATAATCCTGAAAATATTAAGATGACTTCAACTATGTTCACAGTGATAAGCCATAAGCATCTTGCTTTCTAACATTCACCCTACCTGAGATCATTGTTCTGCCTTAATGTTGAGGCAAAAGTATTTATTGAGGAAAAAAGTTCCTTTGTCTTAAAACAAGTGATAGGAAATATTATAATCTTGGTTGTGGATTAAGATAGATCTAATTAATTTGGTTTAGAAATGTATAAACCAAATAGGCTTAAACTTCATTCTGAAGTATTACTGTTCCTGAGTGGAAAAAAAATCCACTGCCACAGAATTTTTTTATGAACATAGATAAAGCTGTTAATAATTGTCAAATTAACAGTCTAGGAGTCTGACCACTGCATTTCTTACATTAATCTCCCTTCTGTTCATAGGTTTCTGTAGCCCTTTGTTTATAACTTTAAAGAAACAATAATCTTAAATATTTATTTTTGCTTTCCACTGCAAGTATTTTCTTAGTGGTTGAGTTTGGTCCAATCTCACGGCAGGAGGCAAGTTATGAACTCTAATTTGGACAAGCCCTCAGTTTCAAACAATGATTTTTTTAATGATCATCCTGTTTCTATTCACTTTCTTTCTTCTTTGGGGGAGGATAATAGTTCTGGTGGAAATAAGAGCCCCCTTCCCTTCTTATTAAACAAAAGTTTTGCTCTTTTCTGACACATTCCAAACTTTTCAAACCATCAGAGCACAGAAATACAATTTGTTTCTGTTATCTAGATTGGTCACGTACATATTTCTTGGGAAAAGAAAAAAAACCCAAACATAAAAACCCCTAACACAATGCCACAATCCCAAAGGACAAGGAATTGTGGCTGTCAGAAATTACATTCTGGTAATGGCTGCTGAGGAGATTTATAGCATGCAAATAATGCGAGGATGGAGCAGAACACAGATTCAGTATAAACCCTATTGTGAGGCCTTAGGACTTCAGTGCCTGTTTTGCTTTTGTGACTGAAGGATGTCATAAGCACAGAGTGCAAAGTCCACTTGCAAATATTAATTCTCTACTGATTCTTCTCTGTCTTCTCTGGCAACTGTGTCAACTTAGGGTAGTTACTCATACTTTATGGTGGAAAATACTGCAACAGCAGCAGGCTGCTAGAGTTACTTAGTGTTTATGTAAAGAAATTTCCATTAGTTTATGAGGCCTTAAACTTGAATAAGTGCTGTAAAAAAAAAAAAGGGTCACTTAAGTGAAGGGCAAAAAGATACATTGAAGTAAAGTAAATCACAGCATAAGGTAACTAAATGCTTACTTCTCAGAATTCAAAGGAAGGAACTAAAGCTGACGTCCTCTGATGTAGACTAAAGATTGTTTCATCGAACAAAGGGATAGCTGATACATGCAGTTGTCCACTAATAAACAAAATGAGACTTAAAGGAGCCCTGATCTAGTAGCAAAATGTTTGGGTTTTCTGCTTGGAAATTCCATTACAATAATAAAGTACCTTTCTCTACTTGAACCTATCTGTAACACACTGTAATTAAGAAGACGTGTCTTCAGCCACTATCATTGCACAGATTACAAATGCAAACAGACTCTAGTTGCTGAATACCTACATCTATTCTGAGTTCCTTACAGGCTCTGTTTACTTTCTGCATTTATTTCTAAATAATTATTTCTGCAATAATTCTATTAGTCCACAAATTCTCCAAGTCACCACAGTGAACTTAAAGCCAATGGTCCTCTTATCATTTGAAGGAAGAAAAAATTTGCTGATGATACCCAAGACGTGGTTCAGAGGATCATAGCTGTAGAAAATCTTCCACATTTTTGTATTTTTACTGGTGTATTTAGTAATACTTGGCACTCCTGTGATCCACAGAGGAAAACTGAAAATTCCTTCAGTTTGCTGTGACTTTGCTGAGGCTCCTGGTGCTTGGCATAGCAAACCAAGAAGCAAATGTAGTCATGCAGTGCCCAAAGAGGGTATCTGTACAGATTTCACAAAATTATCCTCCTTCAACACAAATGATGCAGTTGCACCAGGAATTCAGCAGGCAGCTTTAAGCTCTTCAATACAATTCACTGGGTAAACACATAGAATGATTATGGATCTGGACCAATGAACACACAGAAAGCTAAACAAACCTCTCTATTATACTGCATTCAGATTTCTCTTTGCATTAACAGATCAGGCCTCCAAGAAAGCATAACTGTAATCAAAACCTAAGAACTACCATTAGCAGTACATAAAATTCCTATTAAACTCTATATACACAACAAAACTCCTTAGGAGATGTGGAGGAAAATGATTTGTCAGCTAAATTCACAGTAGTTCATTCTAGGTGACTAAATTTAAACACTTCTCACCAGAAATACCTGTACAAGCAAGTTGTTGTTAATGATTTACAACAGGTCACGCGGGCACAGTTCACTGCACTGAACTCTAGACACAGAATGGAGGTTAAGACAGCCCAGAACATGGGATTCAGTGACCATATACAGTGAACCTGACAGGAAGTTCATGTCTGTCCTTTGCTTATCTGTTGTGAAATACATTAAAACTGAAGTGAAAACTGGCCCCAGCTAATGAGTAAAATATTTTTGTATATAAAAAAATTCTCTTTCAAGAATTGTTGAACTGCAATTAAAAAACAGATTATATGTTTTTGGTCAAATTTCTTTTTGCAGCTCTGTGTTGTTCTCTTTTCCTGATAATACAGAAGTGGCTGTGAACATTATGGTCTGCAAGAGGAGTGTTTATGGACATTCAGATTCAGATATATGAGTGCAAAATGGAGCTTGTCTGACAAACTAAAACACTGATGGCTTCAAATACATGATATTGACAGTTGATGGTTGATGATACCTCTTTTCAAATAGCAGGGTCAGAGGTCGCCACAAAGATCCTGAGAAGGCTGGAATGCCTCAGCAGCAAAGAAAGGCTGAAAGAGCTGGGGTGAAGAAGAGAAGGCTTCAGGGACACCTCACTGACCTCTTTCAGTACCTAAAGGAGGCTGAAAAAAAGAGACAGAGTGACTTTTTACATGGGCAGGTAGTGACAGAGCAAGGGGCAATGGTTTTATACTGAAAGAGGATGGGTTTAAATCAGATGGTAGCCTGACTTCATGAAAGGACTAGATGATCTTTATTGGTCCCTTCCAAACAAAACCCTTCTATGATTCTGTGATTCTATGATATGCTCTAGCATTAAAGCATTTAGCACTTCCAGAAGGTTTCCAAGTTTTTCCTATCTCATGAAAAGTTCACATTTTTGCTGAAAAGGACAATTAAAAACTAACATAAAGGGGTTTTTTGTGTATTTTGGATGAAATATGTATAACAGAAGTTCTCAATCTTCTGATATTACAGTCCTGTATTTTACTTTCCATAGATGCAGTTGTTGAAAGTAACAATAAAGGTGAGGTAAAATTTTGAATACAAAATATTACTTTTGTGTAACATTGATAACAGGCCAGCAAAGGCCAAAGGCATTATATCTGACAAGCGTATTAACCGTACCTTGACACTGACAGTCTTCCTGTTCTCCTTACAGCTTTGGACTCCCAGCCTTTGGAAAAGGCAAAATTAGAGTAGTGGAACTACAACTACATTCCAGAAAAAAGGATGCAGAATACAATGCAGTGGAAGTAACTAAGTGTTTGAAAGAAAGAGAAGTGAGAGAAGATTGATGACATTTTGTCTGAGGACACTTTTGAAGTCACCTGCACAAGCTGTCACACTACTACATATTAATACAAATAACAAAGACATGGGAAAATCTGCCCTGCAAAATTCAAGCAGCCCCTATCAGTTATTCTTTTACAAAATTACCATGATTTCTTAAGTTCACATGTATTTGGATGGACTTCTTGGCTCATCTGAGAATTCCCACTGGACAGACTTCATATCATGTTGTCTAATTAGAGGCAGTAACAGCAACACCTACTCTTGTATCTCCTCATCCCATTTCAAATGCATTGGCTAAACCTGTGGAACTTGACAGGTGAGTAAGTCCCAGTCCCACCCGAGAAACAGTCATCATAATGCCTCAATAGCTCTCTAATCAGCAGGGGCTTGCAGAGATGCTCATTTGTAAGGGCTCATGAAGATCTACAGAAGAGATCAGTCCCAGGCTGGCATTTTACTTTTGTAAGTCCTCATCTCTACCTGACTCTAGTTTAATTTTTTAATGTCTGCCTCTTGGCAGGAGAACATTAATAATATTATTAATGTGTGCCTTATATTATTTACTAATTATTACATATATATCATCCTTCTTTGACCATCAGCATTTTATCCAGCCTGTTAAACCACAAGCTGAAATTTTCTGACCTTTTTCTTGTCAGGGGAGAAAAAAAAAGGGGGGGGGAAAAAAGTAGTTTTTGCTGATCCTGCATCATAACCCTTGCCAGATTTCCTGTAAAACCTCAAAAAAAGGAAACAAAATATGACTGTGAAGTGAAAAAAATATTTGTTATGATTTAAGAATCATGGCAGTAAAGTTGCTGAACAGTCTCTTCAGCTAACAGGCATTCAGGAGGAGAGACAGACCAAAAAACCAAACGCAAAGGTGATCCCATGATGGCACTAAGTAATAATTAATAATAAATGCTCTTTAATTGTATTCCCCTTTCTGCAAATGCTTCTTGCTTGTAAACGTTGTTGTTAACTTTTGTTAATTCTTTAACACAAGTGTTTGCCTACATAAGTTACAAAATACAAAACTAAAGGACAGTGAGGAATTTCAGTTGTCCCAAAGCCAATGCAGGACTTCAGTCTTCACTGTTCAGGCAAATCATTATGCAGTCAGCAGCTCTGGCACTGTTTAAGGCTTACAGTGTGGATCATGTGTGAGACTGTTCTTAAAAACTGAAGGGACACAACAGACAGAAGCTGGGTGGTCTTCCAGTAGAACGTGTGCTTTGGTAGCTGCTCCACCTGTGAGTCTGCAGAGTGAGTACTCACACTGTACTCAGCGCAGTGCTGGTCAGCGTGACACAGAGCACGCATTGTCTTGCATAGATAGAAGATGTGCTTGACGGATGGAAGGATGTGCCAGAAAGAAAAAAGTTCTTGAAGAGAAAATAATATTTCTCTAGACAACAGGAAGAAAGCTAGGTTGCCCAGCTTTCCAACTTTTTATTGCTCTTAATCTTATTTTAATTGCATGTGGAATGACTCCCTGACTGTCTCCAAGTTCTGGACTAATGTTTATAGTGAACATTTTATGCACCTATCAGCCATACATAATTTCACACAACAACAGTATGATCCATAGGTCCACATTTCTGTAGGAAGATTTCCTGATCTGAAAGAGGAGTAATCTAAAATTATCTGTTAATGTTTCTGCACATATAATACATGGAAGTACAGTTGTGGGCTAGATCAAAACGTTTTCTTACAATTTAGTTCCCTTCCAGACTCTGTAGATTTTCATGGATTGTGAAAGAGAAGCAGAAAAGCTTCTCAAGTTTCAAGTCCTAATGTACTGTGTCCACTGGTGCTTATTTAAAAAACCCACAAAACAAAAATACTGTTGCAAATGAGGTTAAAGATTTGGCTATAAAACATTTGGGTCACATCTGAAGAGGTACTAACTAAATATAGGAAATCTGTAATAATAATGTCTGTATATGTTATTTCCACTCATGATGCACAATGTATACCCATACAAAAACTACATAGTGTATTTGTATTTTAACAATAAACCCAGATAACTTTTTAACAGAGGTTTTCTTTAAGGGGTTCCAGACAAGTATTGACCTAGACAAGGCCTGCTGAATTTATACTGGGAAATGATCTTCCAACACAACCCATTATATATATATATATATGTGTATGACTCTATATTATGGGATTAAAAAAAAACAGCAAAGTACTTAACATCTAATTTCTTTAGGCATGCTTGTTGTAATCCTGCAGAATCCATATCACTAGGGTTTATGAAACTGAGGGAGAGTAAGTTGGTGGACTTGCTTGTCCTCCAGATATTTAAAATTATATAAAAGAAAATATTTAGATAAGAACTAGAATTCAACTACCATCACTTGCAGTGTTCAACAGACACTGATCTTCCTGATTTCACTAGTCAGCTGATCTTTCTGGGGTCACAAAAATATGAAACTTGTAAACAGTAGATAAGACTTGGCTTGGAGCACATACGTCAGCAGATAATACTGAATAGATATAAATGCACATCCTGTCCCAGCTGGACATTTCCTCTGAAAATAGAAAGATAACGAAGGAACAGGCTGACACATTTGTGTCACAGGAGTATGGTTTAAATATTTTTACATCAATCCACAATTCTACACAATACTGCTTGCATTTTGTACACCAACATTTTGACTTCCATTAACTCTTTATATCTTCCCTTCACTCTGGAAATAAAAGAAATAAAGAGGATTAACTGAACAGCTCTCTGTCAGAAGCACATTCCATGTTTATTTTCCTTTAAAACTTTTTAAACAGATACTGATATTATTGCCCATGGCATACCTATCAAAGGGGCTCCACAGAAATGTTTTCCTCTTGCATAACAGCACACATCTGCCTTGCTCTAGGCATGACGGTAAAGCCTTCTCATGCACAGAACAAGTTACTGTGCAAGGGAGATGTACTGACTCATCTGATGCAGAGATTTTTTTGCAAATGATTGATAACACTACAGGAATGAGCAGTTGATTTTGTAAGAGTTTTTCTAGTAGAAGAGACCAGTAAAGGCCACATTCCAGCTACTTGTATTCTGTACCTGCCTGGTGAATAATTTGGTTTTAATGTGGGAGATCTGGATGAGTGCACTAAGCAGCTTTCAAAACCATTTTGGGAGCCAGTCAGGACTGTCCAGCTAACTGGATGTAGATCAGAGGCAGCCAGGTGGGTGGCCTCACACTAGATGATCTAATGGTCCCTTTTGGCTTTAATTTATTATCTGATTCACCTGCTTTTGGACAATAGTTATCTACTCAACGTTGCACATAAGCAGGCCTTCCAAACTTTTGATTTCACATCTCCAGTTTATTAATTCCTGCATTTCCTCAAAGAGATGTTTATTAAAGATGGCAAATACATGATTCATGATTTTCTACTATTAGTTCAGTACTCATTTTTGTCTGTTTGCTACTTTACAGCTCCCCCTGGGAGAGGCTCACAGTGCTCAGCCTGGACAGATGCTCTCAGCCCTGTTCAATGCTATGAGAGGCAGGAGCCAGAAGAGAACATCTACACTTCAATAATTTTCCTAAACTCAGCTGAAGGTTATGTCCAGAAGAATTACCATATTGTTTTAATTAATACAGGGTTCTCTAGTGTCATTGAGGTGATTCTGGCAAAGGAGAAAAGCGTAGGTAAATTTTAGGCATATAAGTGGCTAATACAGGTTGAACTAGAGATGTTGATACAGATCCTTTAGATGTTAGGTTAACATATTCTTCCTTATGTACATAAAATGCACTATAAACCAGGTAGTTTTTAGACTTAGTAAAACTAAATTGCAGTGTTTTGTAACATAGCTTTTGGAAATCTTACAGGTGGTGCTGGGAAATGACACACCCATCTGTGAGAGACAAAAAGCAGAACATAAGAATTACAGCTTAGTCAGTATAATTTTATATTTGAAAAGCTATTAGGGGCCAAGCATGAACTGTTAATTTAAAACCTTCAGCCTAACCTCACAGTAAAACTAGATGGAGGAAGCCATAGGAAAAAAGAAGTACAGTGGAAAATGCCATGGGGAAAAAAATAAATGGTCAGAACAAACCATACATTAATCAAACACAAGTAAGCCACCAACACTAGATAGGTAGGTGTTGGAATGGAAAATTTTAATTCTTGTTTTGTACTCTGCTACAGTGATAGCTTTAGCAATATTTCTATTTGGATTATAAACTATTGGAGATACAGTTCATCCACTAGAAATTATATCTCCACTAGTTTAAAATAAACCTTCATATATCTTTTAATGCAGGAGGCATCAACATTACTTATGTACTGTTGTGTACCAAAAAACAAGACTGGGTGTAGCAGGCAACTCCTAGGTTGCAAATAACTGTCTGAGCAGACCTACTGACAAGAACAAAAGTACTGTTATGTTAACAAGGCCATTAAGCAATAAGCACCACGGAGAATGGATAGAGTTCATAAACAAGTCAGTTTTCATGAATTAACTTGGGCAAGCTCATTAGACCCACTGAATGAGGCTGTTCTCTTGTCAGCTTCAACGCAGAGGCTGTCAAAGGGACAATCATGCTGTCTGTTCTGACAAGTTAAATTATTGTACTGGTTTATTCTCATGAGTACATTTTCTTCTGGTGGCAGGACATAAAACCTGGATGACTGGGGGGGTCCCCTGAAGAGTCCAATGTAGAATAGAAACCCGAGTTTCACATCATCAGTGCTCAGACAGGACAGCAGAGGGGTTGGTTGCAGCCAGTGCCATGCACTTGCGGTCTCCTTGTAAGGTGCCTCAGCCAAACAGCCCAGGAGCTCTGTTGGAGCTGCAAGGTACTGTCTGGGCCTTTCCTCCCTCATCTGTGGGGACCTGAAGCTGTAAGGGCACAGCTAGGCACCAGAGAGTGAACCTTGCTGGGCAGTATTTCACTTTTAACTTTTCAGCTTTTTGACACTTTATGATGCCCATTTTGGACACAGCTCAATCTGAATTATAAAGTAACACGGTGTTATAGAACTGCATGGAAGAATGGCTGTGTAACAGAGTCAAGGGGCATGGGATGAAGGCAATCCTGTGGATATGAGTCCTGCCTGTGATGGTGTATGTGGCCCTGACAACACCTGCCTTCCAAAATATTCTGGGATGCCAGACCAAGGAATGCACAGCAATGCAACTGCAAAATGCATCTAGAAGGAGAGACACAGGCGTTCCTTGTCTGCAAGAGGAACAAAGATGACCAAGGGACTGGAGCATCTCTATTATGAGGACAGGCTGCGCGAGCTGGGCTTCAGTCTCAGGAAGAGACAACTGAGAGGAGACCCCATCACCGTCTCTCAGGGAGGCGTCAGAGGAGGGACCAGGCCCTGCTCGGAGATGCTGAGCAATAGGACAGGACAATGGGCAGAAACTGATGCAGAGGAAGTTCCACCTGAACATGGGGAAGAACTTAACAGAACAGGTGACTGAGTATTAGAACAGATTACCCAGAGAGGCTGTGAAGCCTAACTTCACAGATACTGAAGAACTGTCTGGAGACAATCCTGTGCCATGTGCTCTGGATGATCCTGCTTGAGCAGGACGGCTGGAACAGGTGATCACCTCCTGCCTGACCCGCTCTGTCACGCTGAACTTGTCACAATGCAAAAAGGACTACAACTCCCAGCGTGCCCTGGGCTAGTGAGCCCCGCCCCCGGCGCGCGCGCGCCCTGTCGCGTGGACGGTAAACGCGGGGCAGGCCGGGAATGCGAGTCGGGATTGGCCGGCGCGCGCCCCGCTTTCCAGCGTGCCGGGCAGCAGGAAGCGGCGGCGGTGGAGCGGGAAGCGGCGCGGCGAGGAGCTGCCCCCGGTAAGTCCCCGGCGGAACCGCCTCCCCACCCCTCGGAGCGCCGCGTCGTCGGGCCGCGACCCGGCCGGGAATTGAAAAGGGATCGATTTAATGCGCGCTTTGATGACGTAATAAGGACTAACGAGGCGGCGGCGCTGCCGAGCGCCAGGCTCGGGCCGGCAGCGGTCAGATCCCCTCTCGGGGCGCCCTGCGGGACCCCCGTGCCTGCCGGCGC
Source organism: Cettia cetti (assembly GCA_013401135.1). Lineage (NCBI taxonomy): Eukaryota > Metazoa > Chordata > Aves > Passeriformes > Sylviidae > Cettia > Cettia cetti. The sequence goes on from VZUI01073651.1 coordinate 19,566, forward strand.
CGTCCGCACCGCGCCCGGACCCCCTGTGCGCGGCGAGCCCTGGGCGCGGGCTAGGCCTTCCGCCTTCGCCCGCTCCGGGCATTCGGCGGCCGCTCATTGGCTTCTGCGCCCAGGGCGAGCGCTGCCCGCGCCTCGCAATTGGCGGGGGTCGCGCTGACTGACACCGGCCACCGCCAATGAGGCCGCGGATGGCCGCGGGGCGCGCGGGCCGCAGCCCTCGGGAGGCGCGCGCGGGTGGCGGGAGCCCCGGGTGGGGCGGAGGCGGCGGGGGCGCCGCCTCGCGGCCACGGTGCCCACCGTCCTGGCGGGAGTGGCGCTGACCCCGCGTCCGCGCTGCGGGGCCGAGAGGCGGGATCGGGATTAGGGATCGAGGCCTGCGCCGTGCCCGAGCGTTGGTTTTGAGGAAAACGTGCGGCAGCATGCACGAGGAATTCCAGCTTCTGCACTGCACAGCCCGCGGCTCCCCCTTTGCAAAGATGGCGGCGTTGTGGGCACTCCGCGTCAGCTCCTCCGGGTCACCCGACCTGCCCCAGCGCTGCCCCGCCTGCGCCTGTGCCATCCGTGTGCGCGACACAGACATCTGGAGCCTGAAATCCAAGGACTTCCAGATGTAGCCCAGGAGAATAGTAATAATAACATGGCTTTATTGAGGTGGATTTATAAAAGCAGCTCGGCGAATTGTATGCAAATCACATGAAATGCGTCCAGGGCTACATGCTCATAAGGCTAAGGCAGTATTTCAGTGAGTCTTTCAAGGAAATCACACAGGCAATTGAAGCGGTCCACTCTCTGTCCCTCATCTGTGAGCCTGCTCATAAGTGGGAATTTGGATCACTTCTGTCCGTTTTCCTTGGCTGCTTTGTTTTCCCAACTGTACTTTCACTCCTTTCTCCAAGGAAGTCACACTCTTATTGAACATGTGCTGTTTTGTCAGGCCTTTTTGTGCAGTGTGACTGAGGTTTTTAAAATGAGAACACTCAATGAATGATGCAACTGCATTTAAATAGACAGTAAATTAACATTTTTACTAGTTTGTGTAAATTAATGAACTGCCTAACATAAGCTGTAAGTTTCTTACTATGTTTTGTAAGAGTTCTAAGAAAAAGGCTCTTTAAATTATCTTGTGTTTGCTGGGCTAAGGTTATTTTGAGGTTTGGAGTGTTTCTTTTAAGATACCCCTAAAGTCACTTTGGAAGTAAAGCAAAAAACATGGGAAATGAAAATCATGAGAGCTGGAGATCAAATTTTTGTTTTAAGGAATTGTGTTTTTAATTGCAAGTCATCTGCCCTTTTATAATGTATCAAAAATGATCAAGAAGAATTAAACTGAAGTAGGTAGCTGACACCTTCCCACATGAGACTTCATGTGAAATACCAGATGGTGAAAGAAAGGCAGGAACTTCTGATTATCTGTCTTAGACCCACCGTCTCAGATGAGGTGAAGAGAATGTAGCAGCAGCATTTGCTCTCTTCCACCTCATCTTACCCTGCAGGCTGGGCTCCTCTGCCCACTTGAAAACACTGACAGTTGTTTCTGGTGTGAAATATGGAATATGTAGAATTTTCTTGAGGAAGAATTTTTTTTTGATGCTTGATTTACTGTCAAGCCTCTTCAACAAGAAGGGAGATTAAAGAAACTGAGAGCAGCCAGCAAGCTCTAAGTAATGTCCAGGTGTTAGTAAAACAAATTACTTGTTGGTCAAATTGCCTTCTTAAGCCTCTTAAGCTTATGAAGACATACTTCAGTGATCTCAGACCTCAGGGCAGGCTAACAAAGCCTGGGAAAATGGGTGTACCATTGATAGTGGACACAGAAAATGCAGAATTTAGAGGCCGCAGGAATATGTAGCAGAAGCCCCCAAACAAGGAAGAAACTAATAAAGCAAACTCAGCAGTTTTGCTGGAATCAGCTCCAGCTGGTAACAGGTAATTCTGGCTGGGGGAGATTGCAAGGACCAACCCAAGAAACCCGCTGATCCAAAAGAAGAGAGACTGAGCATGTGGACTAATTAATTTTTAGCACAGGAAGCAAGAAAATCATTAACCAGTAGAAAACAGAATACTAATTAATAAGAGAACTATGTTACATGTAACCAATGAACACAAATCCTTTTGCTTGCTAAAATGTATCATTAGTAAAAAGTTTTTAAAGTTGGGTACTTGAGTTGTGGAATTCCATCGGGCACTCAGGCTTGCACAACTCTGAAATAAATAGTTATCTTGTAGTTACTGGCTTGTTGCACACTAGGTAACAAATCTGACTTTTGTGGGCAACATTTCTGTGGTTGGCAAAGTAGCAGCCAAGCAGGTAGGGCTGGATTTCCCTAAGTAGTTGCTTCTGCTCTACTTATTTCATTCTCTTGGCAAAACGACTTCTTCATGGGTGACTTTTTTTTTTCTGAGAGACAAGAAGGAGTATATTTTGTGGTGTAAACAGGAACTCCAAAATTCTTTTTTTCTGCAGAATTCTAAGTGCAAACCACGTTAGTGTGGGAGTTGAAGATGAGCATTGCTGCATGGATCTGAAGTAATTTTGCCTGGAGGTAATTTGTGATGTGCTTTCATTGAAGCACTTGGATGCTCTCTAGAGGTTCTTCTGCATAAGCAGCAGACTACTGTCTGAATTTCATCCACAGGCACTGAGTTCTGCTAAACCTTACCAGGTCTGAGATCCTCTGCAACTCCCACTCCCAGCTATGTTTATTGTGTTAGTAAAGGGAGGAAGGGATATCAGATTACAAGCATTATGTGTCTCTTTCAAAAGGCTGGCAAAGAATACTTTACAGAGGAGGAAGTATAAGTAGGATGCATGAATAAGCTTGACAGCAAATGAAATCCCTGGCAATTGTGATGCACTCAGAAGTTGAAAATTGCTCCTCTGTTATATCCATATTTAAAGGAAGTAAACATCTTGTGCTCATGAGCTGCAAAATGTGACTTAAATATAAAAGTTTTAAGAACTGTCTGTTAACCAAGTGGATTGGTGGGATTGCAAGAAGTAACTGTATGAAGATTCTGAGATGCTGCTGTGGTGTTGAATAAGTAACTGGAGATGTTGCATCCCTGCAGTATTTGCTTTGAGGGTGGTGGGTCCCTGCTGAATCTGTAGGATAAAGAAATACCTGTAGGATAAAGAAAAACTTGTCTGTTTCTTCATATGTCCAAATAAGACAATATTCCACATCATTAACTGTGCCATTTCCTACCTGTCAGCTAACATTGGGTAAAAAACCTGTTAGCAAGAGAGTTTTTCCATTGGTTTTATAGTCTGGCAAAAGTGCTAGTTAGTTCACATTTGTATAATAACCTGACTGTGCACAGTATTTACTGAGTGGCACAGTATTCTTATTCTCTTACCACATTTGTTTTGCAGACCAGACCTTTTGCCATGGAAGCTGAGGAAACGATGGAATGTATCCAGGAATTCCCTGAGCACTATAAAGTTATTTTGGATAGACTGAATGAACAACGTGAGCAGGACCAGTTTACAGATATCACTCTGATCGTTGATGGTATGTGCAGGCCTGAGAATCCATTGGTATTCAGAGAATTCTGAAAGCTATGCTGGGATGCTGTTGGATTTTTCATGGTCAGGTGTCATACCGGGCTGTGAATAAATTACTGCTTCTGTACCTGTGTACAAGTTACTTGTAAAGTTTTATTGTAGTGATTAATAATTTTGCTTCTGCTTTCCCAAGCAAGAGACTAAAATATTTTCAGATAGAAGCCCTCTTTGAAGCTGCTGTGGTATAGTTAATGTGCTAAGGATTCCCAAAACATTGTTAAAAATTTTTTCTCTGATTTGAGCTGTCTGACTGCATGCAGAGAACTTTTACAAATAGTGTGTTTAAATAAAAAACTCCACACCTTGAAATAGTATTTACTTCTCACAGCAACTTCTCTGATATTTGTCTACTATTTTAATGTATACTTTAAAAAGCATAGAAGCACACACTTTTTGTATGTGTTCAAAGTGCCTAAGAACTGTTTCAAAAGGATGATGAAGATACAAGTGCTTATTATCTCCTTTGAGAAGGTGGTACGTGGTCTCTTAAGTCTGCTTCATATTCCAAACATGTCTTACAATGGATGAACACTACAGGGAATATAGGCAGTGTCCACTAGGATAGGCTTAGCTAAAGGAGTACCACCTGATCTTTAAAAGGATAGCAGCAACTCACTTGAAGAAAAAGGATCCTACAGAGTCTAGATTAGAAGGAGGGGTAAGCAAATGAGGAAAAAATAATATTCTTCAGGGACAGCCACAGCTTGACTGACAGCGCTTGCCCTGAATGTTTGCTCCTACTCTGTCATTACCAAATCCATGTGTTGAACTCAGTGCTGGGTTTGTGTGCAGCTGTGTGGTTCCAATCCATGTTGCTTCTTTTATCCCTGTACCATTGAGCCCTATGAATGTTCATGCCTCCACTGGGGAGAGGAAATACAGACTCTGGAAGACAAAAAATAGAGCAGAACCACTTCTGCTCTGTGGTGTTTATGCTGGCAGTGGTGATAACATACATCAGTTTGTAGGAGCAACAAAAAATATAAAGAGCTGAGCCCAAGACATACCGAAAAAAGTTAGCATAGAAAATTTCCCATAATTAATTTCTTAAATATCTGAAAAGAGAAACACATGAGTGAGTGAGTGAGTTCTCCAGCTGGTGAAATTGCAGAGCTTTAGCAATGTCAGCATTGTCTGCAAGGTCTTCTGTGAGAAGGGATGCCAGCTGCAGTAGTGTCCTGTGTTATAAGAAGAAACAGTCAGTATATGCTGCTGAAGTAGATGTTTACACTGGGTGGTATTTTCTTCTGCATCTGCATATATTCTGCACTGTGGAGGGAGGAAGGTGTTACCCCAAACCAAACTTTTTGTCTCTCTTTGCAGGTCACCACTTCAAAGCTCACAAGGCAGTTCTTGCTGCCTGTAGCCAGTTCTTCCACAAATTCTTCCAAGATTTCACTCAGGAGCCTTTGGTGGAGATTGAAGGTAATCTGACTTGTGCAAATAAAAGCATTCAGAGTTCTGTACTAAAGCTGGAAATTATTGTAGCATCCTTAGTACAGGCCAGTGCATAGAATCATAGAATGTTCAGGGCTGGAGTAATAGAATGTTAGGATCATCTAGGACCACCCTCCCCTGCCATGGGAAGGGATGCCTCCCACTAGACCAGGTTACTTAGGCCGTATCCAGCCTGGCCTTGAACACTTGAACATGCTTGGTCATTGCAGTTAACTCTCTAGGTACTACTTCTTGAGTAGTATCTGAGCTACCATCACTGGGACAAAAACCTCCCCAAAGAAAAATCAAAATTATTAACAGTAATTGGAAAGGAAAATGTGGTATTATGTTGGGGTTTTTTCATTATTTTTTTCCCCTTCTTTTCCCTAATACATGGCTAGTGAAGGTGAGGCAGACACTGTATATGTTTTTAGGACTAACAGTACTACACAAAAGCTTTCCCAGAGAAAAGCCATTCTGGTCAGCTGAAAAAGGCTGTCAGTGATGGCCAATGGCAGATGCCTTGGCTGGGAGGCAAGAGCAAGACAGACATTGAGCAATACTTATGTGTAGGCGAGGAGGAAATGAAATTCCTGGAGAAGCATTTCAGCCTCCAGGAATAGTATTTTTGTGTTTAAATCTATATATTATTGAAACAGCTTTTTGTCCATCTTACCATTCCTTTTAGCTTTGTCATGGCAAAACTCCACAGTTGTTCCAGACTCACATGTTTCTTTAGTAGATATTTTTTTTATTCCAATGTGAGTGAGGTTGGAACTAGGTGATTATAAAAGTCTCTTCTAACCCAAACCATTCAGTGAAGCCGTTTAAGGGAGTGATCTTTATGAAGACAGCAGCTACAGTACTGTGATGAAAATAGTGTGCAGGCAAAAGTGTGCAAGATTCACTGGGAAGATGAGGCTGCAGAATTGTTTAACTTGTTTCTCTTGCCTGTATACAGGTGTAAGTAATATGGCATTTCGTCACCTAATTGAGTTCACTTATACAGCAAAGCTAATGGTACAAGGTGAAGAAGAAGCAAATGATGTTTGGAAAGCTGCAGAGTATCTACAGATGCTAGAAGCAATCAAAGCACTTGAAATCAGGTAAGCACATAAGAAGCCTCTTTTCCTTCCCAACACTGAAGGAGAGAATCTCAATAAGGTTTTTGCAAGAGCTGGTTGTCAGTATTTTGCAGTGCTCTTCCTTATGCTGGAACCTCCTTAACTTGTGTATAACCATATATTCTTTTACTGTAACATATATGCTAGAATTGCACGGGTAAAACAAGAATGTTGCATTCATTGGGCTTGAACTCCATGACAAGTGACATAGCTTGTAAATGTTGCTGATGTTGTAGGGCTGTGACTCTGTGGTGATAGCTGGTCTCTGCTGTCTGGTGGCCCACACCTGATTGACAGCTGGCTGTGCAGTGACAATGTGTCTCTGGTAATCAGACAACATTAACAAGTTTGTACTGGTGTTTTGATTTTGTGCAGCCTTCTGCTATTTCTGAGAGAATAAGCAGTGATCTTAAAACCTCTTCCTGCAAAATTAACCTCTCACACTTCTTGAATGAATGTGTAACAAAGTCAGTCTCATCTGGGTTCAGTAAGCAATCAAATGTTGCTGCAGCACCTGTCATCCAGTACCAGGAACTGTAATCCATTGCCAAACTCTAGCTTGAAAATGTGGGTGCCAGTCCCATTGTGCTGTTTTTCATCCCCTTTCTTCCATTTCACTTCCATAAAGTGCTCTCATGTTCTCATTCCTTCTGCATGCTACACTGGTTGCTTTTGGTACATGATCCAGGAGCTCGTTGCTATGTACCTGCCATCTTGTAGACATCAGAAATCCAGGCTATATGAAACTGGGTTTAGCTCTGTTTTCCTGCATGTGAACAGACTAAGGTGCCATTTATAAGCTGTGGCCTGCATTACATCATTAGTTACACATCTGACAGTATGACTTGGAGATTCTGGGTGAAGTCCTGTCTCTTGTTACTAGAAAGCCTGGAAGTGATTGGGAGTGCATTACATGAAAGGATTCATCATGGTGCAGAGAAAGGTTAAAAGCATAGCTACTCCAGTCAGTCTATTTGATGAGAAGATGGCCACTTATTTTTGAAACTGATGACCAATAGTAAAACCTGCAGCACAGTAGTGCTGTGAATGACTTGAAAGCATTGACCCACTCAGCTGCATCTGTTTGAGATGCCATGTGATCCCTGACATTTTGAGGAAGGGAGTTGTGTGTGGTTGTGCAGGGAGAACAGCACAGAACTGAGGGTTGTGTTTAAGCCCAGAAAATTAAACTAAAATACTCCTTTCACATCCTGGTAGCTTTTTTTATGTCAGCTGTTAGCAGTGTGCCTTCCTGAATTATGGGATATGTTAACCCTTGTGTGTATAACCATCGTGTGAAGCCACAGTTTAAGTGTTTTCTGACAAGCTCTAAGTACTGCTTCAGTTGCACACACTCCAGAGCTTAAGAGGTGAATAGCATAGGAGGGACTTGAACCTTATTCCTGAGCAGGCAGTCCAAAGAATTGATTAGAGAAGTAAAGAATTTCACAAATTTTTGTTAAGTCATTAGGTTGACTGGCTTTTCTTCTTGATAGATGCTTTATATCATGCAAGCAGAGTTATTTACTTTAAATACTTACAATACTTTATCAACTTTAACAGTGTTATTTTACTGCACTAAGGAGTGTAGATTAAGGACAAATTAGCATCTGATGTGCACACAGATCATGTGGTCATCATTCAACTTTGAGAAACCTCTAGGGGAGTGTTGGATGCTGAACCTCATTACTAGGCAGGAGTTACATAACTGCTAATTGATCTTAAACCATGTTTATGCAAATGCTTTTCAGGAACAAAGAAAATTCGTCACCCTTAGAATCAAATGAAGCACAAGGTAAAAATAAACCAAAAAAGAGGAAGATTGCTGAAACCTCTAATGTTATCACAGAAACACTGCCATCTGCAGAATCAGAGCCTGTTGAAATTGAGGTTGAGATTGCTGAAGGGACGATGAAAGTGGAAGATGACAGCATTGAAACCCTTGAAGAAGTAGCTTCTGCAGAGCAATCCATAAAGTACATACAGACAACAGGTACATCAGATGAATCTGCTTTGGCTCTTTTGGCAGATATCACCAGCAAGTATCGTCAGGGAGAGAGAAAATGCCAGATCCAAGAAGAAGGTGATAGTGCAACTGACTCCTCATGCAAACAGGTAGAAGGTATTGAAATTGTGGAACTTCAGCTGTCACACATGAACAATTTATTCCACTGTGAGAAATGTAACCGTTCATTTAAATTGTTTTACCATTTTAAGGAACACATGAAAACACACTCTACTGAGAATTACAAATGTGACATATGCAATAAAAGATACCTACGAGAGAGTGCTTTGAAACAGCACCTCACCTGTTACCACCTTGATGAAGGTGGTGCCAGCAAGAAGCAAAGACCTGGCAAGAAAATACATGTATGCCAGTACTGTGACAAGCAGTTTGACCACTTTGGGCATTTTAAAGAGCACCTCCGAAAGCACACAGGTAAGAACACTGTTTCTGTCCTGTGCATGTGGCCTTAATTCTAATTTTTTGGGGTTTTGCATGTCTTGGGGAAATAGATAATATGCTGAAGAAAATAAATGAGTCCTGAGTGCTAGAAATACTTGGCTTCTAGTTATAACTAAAATGGTGGTACGTCTTTTTGTTTGTTCGTGTTTTTTTGTTTTCCATTGATGTTAACTTTTGGAGGATTGAGTTGATTAAAAATAGGCACCTAAAACCAGAAAGTAGTAAGGGAGCTTCTCTGTCAAGTCTACTAAATCTTAAAGATTTTTTTTCAAAATACTTCCTTAAGGCATGTCCCCTTCTTCAAAAATACTAAACTGAGGAACTACTTTTATTTTCAAAAATTTCTAGTAAATATTTCTGTTGAAATATTATTGAATCACAATCTTCTTTGTGGAATACAGTCTAGAGAGTTTCTTTATCTAAAAGAACTTCTGAGCAAATGCCTGTTAGACATAAAATACCCTCAAAGAATTATGTCTTATACCATCTTGTTTGTAAAGTTTTACCCTTGCTCTTATCTCATCTATGATTTGAATTTTGTTGGTTAATTAAGCAAAACCACTAAGACTGGCAAAATATTTCTAGTTATTATATTAGACATTTTTTACTGTGAGATCTGCCTCTTTGAAAGATGGGTAGCATCTTTTGAGTAAAAAATGATTTGTGCTTCTCCTTTCTTCTTTTTAGTATGGGAGATTACTTCTTCATCTCACTGGAAAGTCTGCTGACTGAACAGACACTGAGAATGACACAGATAACTGAATAAAAAATACATGTCTTGATTTTCCAGATGTTTTTGTTTAGTATGCCAGTCTTGAGTCCTAAGTAAAAGTTTAATGCAGGGTAGCAGCTCTATTTCTTTTGCAGCTTGTTATTGCTAAAGCCTTTTAATTAGAATGTCTTAATTTAATTAGAATATATCTGTGTATGGGACTCCTGACTACTGATTTATGGCAGTGTCCAGTCTATTCCAAACAGACTCTTAAAAGCTTCTTTTATAAACAAGCTTTGAGAAGTCCTTATCCTTGTAAAGCAGGGACTGTTTCTCCATTATAAGCAATTGAAATAAATGCTAGTTAACAAAAATCTATTCAGAAAAAAAATTTTGACGGTAACCAGAGTAATCCAAAATACGTAATATGTTGGTCACTCTTGCAAAAAAAAAGTATTTTCAATTCAAAGCAAGTTAGCATATCACAAGAGGTACAAAATACTTACTAAATATATATTGATCTAATAACTATAATGTATGGAACCTAATTACTTATAGTTTAGCATTTTCAAAAGCCTTAAGCTTAAAATCAGAACAGATATCAGCACTTAACTGTGTCCTCCTAAGGAGAATGAAAAAGCTCCCATTCTGTTACAAGCTTTCTAAATTCTGAGCTCTGTATGGCACTGGTTGAATGCTAAAATTAACTTGAAAGGCCTGTGAGAAAATGTCCTAAAAATATTTGATCCTGTTGTTGTTCAGTCATTATACCAGCAATTACATTAAAATATCAGTGGGGCAGTAATAAGATGATAAAATAGATTGGGTTGGAAGGGACTTCAATTATCATTTAGTTCGACCCTCTGGGGCCATGGGCAGAGTACCTTCCACTAGACCAGGCTGCTGCAAGCCACATCTCGCCTGGCTCTGAACACTTCTCAGGGATGGGACAATCACAGCTTCTCCAGGAAACTTGTTCCAGTGCATCACCACCCTCTGAGAAAATAATTTCTTCCTAATATCTAACCTAAACCTATTCTGTTTCAGCTTAAGGCCATTCCCCCTTTGTCATTATCACTACATTCCCTTGTAAAAAGTCCCTCTCTGGCCTTCCTGTAGACCATCTTTAGGCCCTTAGATGCTCAGGGTGCTCTTAGACCTCCCTGAAGCCTTCTCCAGGCTGCACAGCCCCATTGCTCTCAGCCTGTCTTCACAGCATAGCTACCAGGAGGATCTACTCCATGATTTTCAGGGCACGGAGGGGAGACTGACTGGCATGTAGTTCCCCAGATCTTCCTTATGTCCCTGTTTTGAAAGGGTTATGCTTCTGCTTTTTCAGTCATCTTGAACTTCACCAGACTGCCACACCTCAAATTTTATGGGTAGTTGCTTAACAACTTCCTTCACCAGCTCTCTCAGGACCAGAGGAGGCATCTCCATCAGGTCCCGTGGACTTCCATTTTGCGTTTGAGTTTGTCCAGGAGCTCTTAGGTCATCCATGCAAGCCCCGTAGAATCACAGAATGGTTTGCATTGGTAGGGACCTTGAAGATCATCTAGTTCCAAACACACTAGTTGCTTGGGCAAAGTCCATGATTTTTGACCTGCAAGACTGAAGGCAGTTTAGTGTCCTCTGCCTTTTCTGTACAACACTCTCCAAAAACGTCGTATTTTGTAACCATTGAGGGGAATGTTCCCACCATTTAACATCTTTCTGTAGATTTTAGGTGTGTAAGTGACACTTAAGCTAAATTGTGAATTTCTTCTGAAAAGCTAATTAGGAACTTCTAAATATTTCTGAAGATTGTTTTTCCACCTCAATATCCAATAACTATTGCATACCTGAAAATTCAGGCTTTTAAACTAGCTAGGTTTAATCTTCATGGTATTCACTGCAATGGCTCAGCCTCTTGTGGAGTTCATTATCTGTTTGTTTCTAGTGGTGTTGGTGTCAGTACCTATACAGATTATTAGACATTCAGAGGAAACATGGTCTTCCAGGTTTTTTTTGTAATTTAATTTGCTTGAATGTCATTGTGTTTGTGGATGGTGCAACACCTTTTGTTCATTACCACTTGATGACAGCATAGTACCTTGGATGATAAAAAGACGTACTTTCAGCTTCCTCTGCTGTTGTCCTTAGCTGAATTCTATGTTTGATACCATGGTTGAAATGAAGTGGCCAAACTGAGAGGAATTTTTATCTTGCTTGTGCCCATTTATGTCCCTCTGTGCTTTCTCTTTGGGGTGTTTTGGGGGAAAGTTGGGTGCAGGGTTGTTTTTTTTTTTGTTTTAGTACTTATGCACAGTCATTTCACAATCATTCTGTGCCAGCTTTGTTTTCTGGAGCTCAGTTTCAAGTACAAGCTGTTACTACTGAAAATAAAAGGTTGTATTATTTAAATACTTCCTTCTTTAATATGTCACTTTGTATATTGATTAATGTTGATTCTCTATTTGTAACTATTATCAGATGAAAAGTGTGGAATTGCTGCTATTTCTTTAAAATATTTTGCCAGAATAGAAACATAATTTCCACAAATACCTTAAAAGCTACTGGTAATTTTTACACTGGTTTTCTTCTAAATGAGAGTTATGACTCTACATCAGTTTTTTGCCCCTTTTTATTGAATTTTCATTTCTTTTTCTGCAGAATAGTCCAGTTGGCCACATCTTTACAGCATATTTATCAACCTAGGCAAGTGCGAGAGAGAGGAAGAAGAAAGACCTGAAAGAAGACTAGGTGGTTTTATACACTTACAAATCTTTGTATCTGTCTTAACAGGTGAAAAACCCTTTGAATGTCCAAACTGCCATGAACGTTTTGCTCGGAATAGCACGCTCAAATGTCACCTGACGGCCTGTCAGTCTGGTGCTGGCGCTAAAAAAGGAAGAAAGAAGCTGTATGAATGTCAGGTGGGTAATGGAAGTAGGTGAGTCTGAGGTTAGGTACCTCCCTCCTTCAAGGAGCATGGGAGGACTGAACAGGAGAGGCAGTGAGAGTGGGCTTATGTCTCTAAGAGCTACTTCAGTAAAATAATACTGAATCACAGAATATGTTGAGTTGGAAGGGACCCACAAGGATTGAGTCCAACTCCCAGCCTTGCACAGCACACCCCAAGAGTCACACTGTCTGCCTGGGAATGTTGTCCAAACACTTTTAAGCTCTGCCAGGCTGATACTGTGACCAGTTCCCTGGGGAGCCTGTCCCAGTGCCCAACCACCCTCTGGGGGAAGAACTGTTTTTGATATCCAGCCTAAACCTCCCCTGACACAGCTTCAGGCCATTCCCTCAGGTCCTGTCATCACAAAGAAGAGACCGGTTCCTGCTCCTCCTCTTCTAACAAGGAAGTTGTAGATGGTAGTGAGGTCTTTGGATCACATTCAACTACAATATGCAGATAAATTCTCACATCTAAGTATCTCCATTTAAAATAATGGAATTACTGATGTGGAGCCTCATAATACTTAAAATCATAGAGATTCTTCTGGGTAGGCTGCATTTTACTGGTGTTTCTGCTTCCTTTTCAAGGTTCTTGACACACTGACTAGGCCTTTCCCACTTCTAAGCATGCTTCACTAAAAGTGAAGTTCAAAATACAAGTCTTGAATACAAAATACAAAGTCCAGAATACAAATTATTATTTAATTTCTTTGTTTTTTATTCTCTGTTTGATACCAAACATACTGATTTTGTCTGGAAAGTAATTCCAATTTATGATGCCAATCTGTGGTATCTTTTAAGCAAAATAAATGCTGTAGAGATTGCATGGGTACTTGGTTACTATATGTAACTGACATTTGAAAAGCCAGTTGAGATAAATCTTACTTCACTTTTAAAAGAGTCAAGTCACAACTCATTTTCTAAACTTCCTCATCCTCTCACAGATGTTGTGAATCTGGATTTGTGTCCCTCCAGCCTGCAGAAACTGCAGCAATTCTTGGATATATTTTTAGTTTTCCTCTTTAGAACTAAATTTGAACAAATCTTTGTTCACTGAACAAGTAGGAGAAAAAATTGTGCTTTCTTGATGAGTCCTTTTGGTGCCCTTCAGGTGTGTGCCTTGAATACTGAATTAAATTCTGTGTGGCAAGAACAGTAATTATGTGCTTGGACATTGCTGATAGTAACTATCTTTATGCATGACTAAGTAATTTGCAGTGCTTATATATAATATTAGTATTTTAAAAACTCTGTGTGCAATCTCCTTCTGAAGTGTGAGCCTGGGGGTAAAAAGTGTGGCAATAGTATTACAACTCATTTTAGGAGACTTCAGTAGCAAAATGGGTATGTTTGTCTCAACTATACAGACCTACTCTAGAGCTAATCCTGTGAGAGACTCCCTCCATCATATTTCTGTGCTGTTACTGAATATTATGAAGAGATAGAACATCCTGTTTCAAAACTGTTGCCAACAGTGAAGGGGCGTTGAAATGTGTGTTCTCGTTGCTTTCTACAGCCATTCGCATGGACAAAGATTCCTGTGCCTGTGGGGTTTTTCACTTCAAGCCTGACTCTACCCCACTCTTCTGTCTCCTCTACCCTGCATCTCATTTATTTCTGCAGTCTCTGTGTGTTGTTTTCCAGCTATTTACCTCCTGTGCCAGCTGAAGGGAAGGAAGGGAAGGTCTTGTGCTTTGTGAAAACAGCATGTCTGCTGTTGAGGCACTATTTTTGGCTGGAAGAGAATGAGAGGGATGGAGTTTAAAACGTTTTATCTGCTGAAATCACTCAAGTGGGTTTTTTTTAAATCACAAAATGGAAGAGTTCAGTCTAGCCTGTTAAAAAACCTCACAATGTCATGAGCAAGTGAAAGCTGATAAGGAAAAGTTGTTCAGTAGTACGGCATCTAGAGCGTGAATAAAACAACAGTTTGTATTACACTTTCATTGCACTCTATTAATGCATAAAAATCTTTCCACCCAATACTCTAGGACCAGACATGTATTGGATTGGGGTGTGATACTGAACATGAATTTCAGATGAGAAAACTTACAAATGCTCTAATGACTACCAATTTTGTAGGTATCTTAGATATGCACAACTCAGTATAGCTTACCACTCTTAAAAAAAAAAAGAATAAATATCAAGTCTCCTGTTCATTTGAAGCTTTCTTCTCTGCTTTTACCTCTAATTTGTATGTTTTTTGAACCCAAGTAGCAAGAAGCTATACAATGTGAAGCCGTGATGTCAGATAGGCACTGTGTCACATTTCTGTTGGCACTGTTTTAACATGCTGTATCTTTTGTTTCAGGTTTGTAACAGCGTGTTTAACAGCTGGGATCAGTTCAAAGACCACTTGGTGATACACACTGGTGACAAACCCAACCACTGTACATTATGTGATTTGTGGTTTATGCAAGGCAGTGAGCTGAGAAGGCATCTCAAAGAAATGCACAATATTTCAGAACTATTAGTGACAGAAGAGGTTCTTCCAGTGGAAGCTATGGAAGCTGAACCAGTAACGTCAATGACAATAATAGAACAAGTTGAGCAAGTGCATGTCCTACCAGTAATTCAGGTACAAGTGGATCCTGCACAGGTAACTGTGGAACAGATGCACCAAGATCTCATACAGGACAATCAAGTGAAAGGAACACAGATGGAGGAACTACAGGAACAAGTGCAGATTAGTTACTTGGAAGTTGAACACATTCAGACTGAACAAGGTGCTGCTGAAGTTCATGTGGAGCAGTTACATGTTGAGCATGTAAATCAAATACAGATGGAAGAAGTACAGGCAGAACTTATAGATGGAACAGACCTTGAACAAGTAGAATATCAAAGTGTTGATCAAGGAGAAACAGAAGAAAAGGATCATAATCAAGCAGATGATGCAGATAAGGAACATCATGAGCAAGCTGAAGACTTGAAAACACAACAATTGGTGGACACACAAGATGCAAAAGTGGATGACTAGGACACATAATGACACTGCAGTTTTATGAATTAAATACCAAATTATTTTTGTTAACTTTTACATTGTTTTTTGAACTGTCACAGTCACCTTTCCAATATGCTGTCCATAGGAAGCTGGACCAGTGGACCAAAATTAGCTTTCTTCATGTACAATTAAACTTCTCTCATATGTGAAAAATACTTCCTCATTCATGTAGTGCCATGGAACAGAAACTGCCACAGATATGGACAACTTTGTGAGATTTTTAGCAATGAATAGCTTGTATCATTGTTACACCATTCCTGGGCATATGTAAAAGTAATTTTACCTCTTTTCCTCTTGCAGTAGAAGCAAAGTCTTGTATAAATTTGCAGGATGGCTGCGGCAGGAGAATCAGTAAAATCTGAGGGGTTCTGCTGTAAGTGGCAATTATGTTCCTGTAAATTTTCAGATCTTAACTTCCAGGCTGGGTTAAAAGCACTGTTGCTGCAGATCTCTGAGCACAAAAGTCTGTGCCTTTTCAACACTGAGTGGTTAAATTTCCACAAAGTTTCTAGAGTTTTTGAGAACTTAGTTCTGTAAAGGGCAATGTAGGTAATGTTAGAGTGCTTTATATTTTTGCTTGAAATTGCCGGTTACTGGTTTTCTTTTTGCATTAACTTTAGAGGTGGGGGGCTGAGGGAGGGAACAGACTTCACTTGGCGGCAGCAGGACACCCAAAAAGGGAAACTTAAAAATAGGAAAAGCTTGGTAGAGTCTGTGATAAACATGATTTGGAAGAAAGCTACAAGCAGGCTTTTCTTTTATAAATAATCATTTTTGAAAATGAATATGTTTAAATATGAACATAGAGACTTGTCTATATGGTATCAGGTTCTTGCTTTTTTTTGAAATGAAATTCCAACACTTGACAAAAAGTTGTGCTAAATATAAAAGTAAAAGCCATAGGTATGAGTGCTAAACTGTGGATTGAAAAGTAGAAGTGTAAATAGTTTAATCAATATTAGAAAATAAAACAATACCAACCATTAAATGTTGCATTATTTGTTTCATCCAATATATTAAGAACAATGGAGTGACTGGCAAGTGCCAAGTTCCAGTGGTAAGGATCAATCTCATTTTTAATATGATTAATAGCTTTTTACTGTAAAGTTAGATTTGTACAGAAAATGCTTGTCTATGGTCAAGGATGTTAAGAATGTCTTAATTACTGCTGGAGGTTAGAGGTGCTCCAAACTCCTGAAGAAACTATTTTCAAAGCCTTAAATGAAGGGAAGAATTTTTGCAAGGACAGTCCCTAATGCTCTTGGCAATACTATAGATCTTAAAATCAGACTTTTCTATTCCATCTTCAAATGCATAACTGCTTCCTGGGATTTGTGGTTTTATTTAGTTTCATTCAAAATTATTGTGTTTCATCATAGCCTTTGAGAAACTGTTGCAAAAGAAACATGGATCTCAATTAAAATTTCAAACAATTTGACAAATGTAACTTGCATTCCTTTTTTTATTATGTTTTGTGTTTTCTGAGATGCAAGTAATCTCTGACAACATTCTGTGTAGGAGAAAGGATGTGGCCCAACATTAATCATGAGAGTAAATTTTAGCTATTATGTTTATACCTGGCTTCTGATAAGCAGCTTCTCTTCTGATAACACAGAGGGGACAGGCCTGTTTGCTTAGCTGCTGAGCTCTAGATTTTTTTATGTATATATGCATATAGACAAAGTCTGTCTCAATGGAATGAAAGGAACGATCTGACTGAGCATCTGACCAACGAAACTAACTAACTTGTTTTTAAGTCGAATTTAATTTGTTTAAATTGAACAATTCCACTGGCAGCAAGGCCGTGGTTGGTAAGCACAGTTGGGCTGTTCCTTGTTTCTGTTTTTTTCTCCCCTTTTCAAAAGCAGTTCATACGGATTTGTAGTAGAGGAACTGTGCTGTGTGGTCGTCTATCCTGATTGCCAGTGAGGCTGGGCGAAAGCCCTCCCCACCCTAGGGACACGGATAAATGACTCTGAAATAACCCAAGAAATAACTCTGCTACAGAGGGCCGATCCCCCGTCCCCTGCAACTTCCTTCCCAAATGACTGAAGCCCAAATTCTTGCCACAGTCCTTGGTGCCCGTTCCCGCACCAGCAGGAGGAGGGAAGGTTGCGGGGCGGCGGGAGCACCCGGGCCGCGCCGCCGGGAGGCGGGGAAATGGCGCGGCCGCCGATAGCAGCAAATGGCGGCGTCGGGCCGCGCCCGCGGGGCCGATGGCAGCGGCCGGATCCAGGACCGGCCGGCTCTGCGGGGTCCAGCGGAGCCGGGTGGAGGCGGCGAGAGACAGCCAGCTCCCTCCGCAGGAAGCTCCGCTAAGGGTCGGGCGCTGCGGGCCGGCGGACGAGCCTCCCCGCCAGCCTCTGCCCAAATGCCGCCAGCGGTGTTTTTGCTCGTTTCGGTAGCAGCGCGTCGCTCCTGTTTTACCTTGTGTTGCTTTGCCTAGAGACGAAATACACTGGCGAAGTGGAATCATGGAGACATTCCTAACCCACCTGGATGCCTTGCTGTGTCACCTGCTCCAGGTGATTTGCCTAGGCAGAGGCTTGGGCTGGATGGTCTCCAGAGGCCCCCTCGAACCCTAGAGAATCTGCGGTTTTCCCCTGAGGACATTACTGGGCCGGCGTCCCACATCTTCCAAATGCCGAGCCGCCCTCAAACCCCTCAGGGCAACATGAGGCAGTCCTCGGTGTGAGTCCCCCGGCTTTCACTTGTTACTTAAATGCAGATTGTTTCCGGCCTACACGTGTTTTATCTGAGACCCTCTTACACTTCAGGCTAACTGGAGCCTGAGCTAAAAAACCGTTTTGATTCAAAGATATCTCATCCCGTGTTTGACCTACAAAATACACAGCAAATTCCGTGGGAGGAGCAGGGACATGCTGCAGTGTTTCCTGGGTTGGGTTGTTAATTCCTTGGAGAGTGCAGTCGGTGTTCCTTTAACTTCATGGCCAGGAGGGACAGTCCCTGTCAGAGCAAACCTGTCGTTTCGGGACCTGCTCCTCTAAGGATGTAGTCTGGCATCTCCATTCATCTACACCAGGTAGATTTGTTGACATCATGGGTGCACAGGTGTTTCAGCCTGATTACCTGGTCCCAGTTAAGGAGAAAACTAGTGCTCATTAACAGAGAAAAAACAGTATTTGCTCATGTGTATCTAAAAACCCCCCAAACCTGAATTTAAGAAATATAATGCTATCAAAAAGGGTCCTAAGTTACATATGTTTTTTTCTTGCACTATGTAATTTATTTTAAAATATTTTGTCAGATCTACAGCAGCTCCAGGGCCTGAGCAGTCTCATTAATGGAAATGAGCAAATAATTTGGTTGAGTTTATTTATTTTTTCTGAACATTTTATCATGCTTTTCATTCAATGATGGCTGTTTTCTAAATAGTACCGTATCCAACAAATAGAGGTGAGGGCTTTAGGATTTTAGTTAGTCCTAGATTGTCAGTTTGTTTGGAAATTAGGAAATAAAATACCTGATCATGCCAATTCTCCTATTCCTACAGTTGCTTGTTTGGGATCTTTTCAGAGTGTTGTTTTAAAGATTGTAGTCCTGGGATATTTTAAAAAATGTCCAGTTGTGGTCCTAAGCTTTGCCAGATGGAAAACCAGTGATTTTGTGAAATAACACAGGATCTGCAAATACAAATAATTTACTATAACACATTTAAATGTACTGATTCTGTTTTGAAGGCAATTAAATTTCACTGGAAGATAATTGGGTTTTTCATTAATATATCTGTTGATCCTTTCCTAAAAAGGAATTTTCTTTTGTTCCTGTAAGATAAACTTCATGGCAAGATTTTCTGGACTTCGCCACTGAAAAAATGCTCTGGAGTGGGGCCACTGCAAGTTCCCACTACAAGAGGTAGAAACCCAAGGAAATGCAGCATTGTGGCAGCTGTAGGGCTTTATCTGGGGGAGGTACATGTGACAGAGATGCTAGTAAGGTATACCTTCGGAGGTTGCTCTTTGTGGGACGATTTGGGGTTGTTGCTCTTTTTTAGAGGCCAGGTTACACTGGGGCAGAAGAACACAACAAAGGACAGCGCATGATTTTAGGCCATACTGACAATGGGATTAGCTCCTTACAGCTGAAACATCACACAATTTCTTCATGGCCAGTTTTAGCCTCCACTGTTGTTCCAAAACCCTAGAAGCTGGGCGTATTTGCTTCTCCTGCTAGTATTTACTGTGATTTGGGAAATTAACTTCAACCTTTGAATTTCTTGGCTAACACTGAGAAAATCTCCAGCATGGTTTTTCTGCGTGTTTGGCAAAAAATAGTCCTTCGTGCATAGACAGCTCTCTCTTAGGACACTTGGCAAATATTATTTAGCTCAGCCTTTAACTCTTCCTTTGAAGTACCTAAATGGCTTTTATTTTCCCCCTTTTAATTTTTTTTCAGTGTTTTTTATGGTTACACAGACTAAATAATTCTGCAAGCAGGCAGTAATGGAACTGAAAATACTGTCCAGTTTTCTGACTTTCTCTCCTGAAGCACGAAACCAAAGGCTCTTCTCATTGCAAGGAAAACAAGATATCAAGAAAGGTAACTCCAAAATAGAAATCAGCTTGCTTGAAATATGAGAGGACTGTGCCTAGTGTGGGAAGTATAGGGCAATACTCACTTTCTTATGTTAGTAAAATAAACACAAACTTACTCAGGACCCTGGAAAATTACTTGGAAATCACTAATATTTTCTAAGAAATTACACATCCAGGGATTTTCACTGCTTTCCACATTAGTGAAATGACCATCTTTTCTGGTTGTGAATTGGTATTTTAAGATTCAGAGAAAGTTAGAGATTATACCTGTCTGTGTATCTGCAGTGAAATCATTGAAAGGATGACTGTGCTAGTGATAAATCTTGCTAATGCTGCATGGAGACAGATCTGCTCTGTGCGGGGTGGATTACTGGGATACATTTTCTGCTGGTTGTCATGGCAATCATAAATCTGTACAGCAGTGTGTTAATCTGTGCGTGCAGTGTAATCCAGTTTCCAAATTAGGTTGTCAGTTTTGAGCAGATTGAAAACAGCTGGATTAAATGCTCTCCCTTCACTTCACTGGAAATAGTGCCCAGAGTCCAGCCAATACACCTCTGGTCTTCTAAGAAAGACACAGTGTTATACCATGGAGGAATTTTGTGTTAGGGTAGTGTATGACTTGCCTCAGTGTCCTAAACCTCATGTTCTCAGTCTGAATTATTATGCCATTTATGTTTTAGAGATTGTATCAGAAGTATAAGGACACTTTAGTCCCTCATTAAGATAATCTGGTTATTACACTGTGCAGCAATGTGTGCTGATACTATCATGACTTTTAAAGCTCTAATTGCAAAATAAGAATGTGTTTAATCTGGAAGGAACTTAGAAAACATATTACCTGCAAGGCAATTGGAGTATGCTTGAAAACTCATCTGTCTTTGCACAATTCAGGACAACTACTACTGAAGTGACCTGATTCCTCCTTTGTTATTTTGCAATTACTATATTTCATTATTTTGCAATTCCTATATTACTTCCACTGCATTTCCTGTAACTTGGTGAAATGTACTTATGAACTTCAATGTTTGAGAAAGTTCTCACAAAGTCAAGGTGAGCAAGCTCAGTTCATGTGTGCAGGGTGGCCTCTTTGAGAGGCTGTGTTTGTGTAAAATGATAGGCCTTCCTCTGCAGTAGGCCTGTAGATAGGGCAGTTTTTTGGACAGCACAGTTGAAAAAATCCATTTTTCTTCATCCCGTAGGGGTTGATTGTACTGCCAGTTGTCTTCTGTGCCCTGCCAGGGCACCATGAATTCAGCTAATTGTGGGCTGAGCAGAGCAGCATGAAACTGGGCTCATAGTTACAGAAGGAGAAGGTAACAGTGCTTCTCATTTTTACACAAAACTTTCATTTTTACTTAAAACAGAGTGGTGTAAGTTTGGGGTTTTCTCATTGGATATTGGTTCCACAGAATCCTCATTTAGGAGCTTGTTTTTCCAGAACTCAGGTTTCAGCTTGTGCCCAAGTCCAAAAATTATAGTGTAGGACTGAGCCTGGGGCTCTGCTCCTAAATGAAGTTCCACTTCCCTGCCCAAGCATGGTGTAATTGCACCAAAGGAGAGCTGATCACTGAGTAGTCAGTGTGTAATTCCCAGTGGCACATTTCCATTAGCATTTAATAGGGAAGCCTCTTGCTTTACTTACTTTGAGCAGTGTGCAGGGTTGTTTAAGATACCAAAAAGCATACCACAAGGAGCACAGGGATGTCAGTTTCCAGGACGTTCAGCATTGCACAGCTGCAGCACCACACTGAACACAGATACTGCAGACCCCTGTGGCTGTAGGTGTTGTATCCTTCTGCTTGGGAGGGAGCATAATCAGCTGTGCACAATTACCTGTGCTGCTGCTGCCAGGGCAGAGGGCAGCTGCACTCTCGTCCTTAAGTGTTTGTAACTGGAACTGCATTTCTGCAGGTGTCACCTAGAGGCTGGGGCTGCACCTGGAGACATGCTCTGAGGCTGGGGACATCCATGACAGCTTTGAAAAATGCTCAGATTCTGCTAGGATCAAATTTTGAAAAAACATCAAAGGAAAGTAGTTCAGAAGTAGTACTAGTGCAAAGTGTCAGCTCTTCTGCAGAGAATGAATGGCTAATTTTTATCTTAATTTGAAGTGCAATCAGCTCCATTTGGAGATTTCTCTGGAAAGCAGTTAATATGTAATTAAGATTGACAAGTTTGTGCAGAAGTAATGATTTTCAGAAATATTTTATTTCCATGTCTTTGTTGTTCTTGCTTGGGGTTTGGTTTGTTTTTTTAATCCTTAGTGCTTTTCTGCATCAACCCCCTTTTGGCTGCTTGATATCACTTGAAATCTTGCTAAGCAGAAAAAACTGAAATGTAGGTTTCCCTTAAGAATCAAAGAGCAGAAGTATCAGTAAGAGCTGGGTTTGGCCTTTTTCTACAGATGTGGATTATATCATCCTCTTTGCTGGTCTTTGGTGATCCAGGATCCGATGACCGTCTGAGAATGTGTTTGGTAGAAAAAGAAAATATTGAAGTTAAGAAATACCAGTAGCCTTAAAAATGACATGAAAATGTGGATATTAAGCAAAGTATATTGAATATTTATGGGAATTTATATTGGAGCTGCTGAAACCTCTCTTCTTAACAGAACAAACACATTGAAACTGAGGCTTAATTATTGCTAAATATCACATTACTTTTTTCAAGTGTCTTCCATAGAGCTGTGCGAATAAGCCTGATGTTGAGAAATTATTTCTTAATTTTTTTTTCACATGAGGGTGCACATGATAGCTACATACATAACTTTTGTGTGTAAATTGCTACATGGATCTGCATCACAGTCGTTGAATTGCCCTCTCTCCAGCTTTCTAGAAATTTGCTTTAATGGTTTTCAGTGCTTATAGGATAGTTGAGCAGTAACAGTATATTGAAAGATTGCATCTGAATTCCTTCTTCTGTGTCGAGGACAGGGATTCAAATACACCACTAAGGTCTGAGTAAGTGCTCCAGTCATGAGACTGTTTTTCAGAAGCTCTTTTGACCTGGGTTCTGTTGGTTTTGTTTGTTTTGTTTAAGGCATACAGAACTTGTTTTTGTCCAGATGTATCTGCTTTAGTGCTGGTAGGCACTGAAATGACAATTAGTTGCAATGCAGTTCCCCAGAAATTTTATCCTTCAGAAGTGCTTTGTGAAGTTCGGTAGCTTTAGCACTGAGAGTTCACTTTTGGTTTTGGTCTCCACTAATCCTCCCAACAGTAAATATAGCCTGGCATGTGAAAGGGATTTCCGGGCTGTGAACAGAGGATGTCTGCCAAGGCCTCCGGAGTTTTAAAGATTATTTGCACTCATTTTCTATTTGCACAATTTGTACGGTCAAGGTTTACATCTACTACGATAATTTTCATCTGTGTAAGACATTCTGCCAATAGAGGGATTGACAAATGCATTTCAGTATAGAAGTGATATGGACATGCTCGAAAGATGTCTGTGTTTTCTCTGATTCTTGGAGTGCAAATGTGGGCTTGATATTTCTGAGTCTGTAAGGTTTTCAGCCTGTCAGTGGCTGATTTTCTTCTCTTGGGAAGATTTATTGGGAGAGTTTTTGTTCAAGGACAATTCATGTAAATAACCTTTTTTTCTTATAACATTTTTAAATTCTTATGACCACCTGTCTTCCAGGTGTTGTTTCTGCTACTTAACCAATGGAGAGAGGTGTCCATTCTATGGACCAATGATATGCCTTTTTAGCGCAGCATGTTATAAAAAGGCTGGATGAATTGTAAATAAAGCCTTCTGATCTTTTTTTTTACTTTGAACTAGAGTCAAGCTCTTTATTTTGTGTCCAGCAGCGACATGCAAACACTAGGTCATAGAGTGAAACCACTGAGGAAGGATGAAAAAAAATGGATCTATTAACAGTATTTTTTCTGTCTTCCTTGATTTACTAAGTTAGAAATCAGAATTAAAAGGAAGTCTAAATTACTTGGAAATAATAATTTCATGAAAACTCTGTTAGAATTGGAATTCCCATATGGGCTGAAGGAAGGGAACTCAGCTTCATCAAGCCATATGAGAAGTCCCTGTATAAATTTTTTTCATCTGCTTTAGTAGTATTGCAAAACATTTTAAAGCTCAGAACTCTCTTACATTTAGTGCTGTAAATAAGAACTTCCAGAATTAGTAATTGTATTGTTAAGACTCCATTACATTATGCGAAATTCCATTGTTGGTACTCAAATACAAAAGGTGAACTGATCCCCCCTTCATCAGAAATGAGACCCCATTGTTTCCATTACATCCATCAAGCTAGCAGTTGTGTTCTAGCAATCTTTAAGGTTCAGTTTCAACTTTGTGGTCATCTATGTGTGGTTGTCTTGGGCATACAGTAACAATTCACTAAAGCTATTAGCTTAACTCCTTTACTTCTGTACAGGGAATTGTACATACAAGCAGTAATTTTTGTGCATTTTTTGTTACAAAGGAAAAATACATAAAACATCTTAAAGGAATATTATGAGTATCATTTTCAGGAGTAAAAACAGGAACTGTGACACTGTCTAGAGTGAACAATGAGTCTATATGCACATCTAATGTGCTTTTCATTAACTAGAAGAGAGCACAAGGAGTGGTTGCTTTGGATTCAGCAATGCACACAAATGGTGTATATGTTCAGTTTTGTATCACATTTATGAAAAATTGTGGAATTCTATGTCAAGAGTGCAAGTACAAGATATAGGCTTCATGCTGCCTCTGAATTGGGAGTGAGCTTTCAAATTAATGGTTTTCTTATTTTTTATGTTGAATAAACAACTCTACAGTGTTAAATAGCAGAATGGTAAATAACTGTATCTTTGCCTTAGAATGATTAGGGGTGCCCCTAGGTTTAAAAATGAGAGACATTGAGAAACATGAGAGAAATGTATGAAGTCCTTTGGCCCAGTTAACCAAATTGTGCCAGCCCTGTGGTTTAGAGGTTATGAGAATAATCTCTTTCCAGTCCCGTTGAGCTCTGCATGGTGTCATCAGATTAAATGGTATGATTAACTGGGTTAAGTACTAATTATATGAAGAGGATGCAAGAGATAGGCATTTTCTTTCTTTTTCTCTCTCAGCTAGTGCTGTGGCACTGAGGAATGCTGCTGCTGTGGAGAGACACAAGAGTAAATATTGTCAATGAAGGTTCAGTCAGAGACCTGTGGAGGAATCAGAAAAATCAGTTAATCATTAAGATGTAGGCTTAAAATTTTGGTGCCAGCAAAGTCGTTCTAACTCTGGCACATCACCATGTAATATTATACCAGGACAGTATCGTGTCTACTCTGAGATGCTTGCTGGATAACTTCTTCAAATACACCTCTTCAGAGCAGATCATGAGTCCACTTCCTGAGAGGTTTCAGACTCTTAATGGAACTTGTTTATTAGATTGAAGTAGGAAATCAAACAAATCAATCCCCTTTTACCTGAAAATACAGCTGTTACAACATGCTACTATTTGCATATCTGCATTTCCCAACCTGTTTCCTACTATCACACTGTGGTGTAAAATGACATCATGTAATTTATAAAATACTGTAAGGAGTGAAAAGATTTTGGTCTTGATGCAGCAGTTCCTTGTGATGCATGTTTTTAATAATCAAGAAGATGGAAGGGTGCCCTTTCTTGAGAAGGAGTGTTGACATCATGCTTGGGGCAATGCACCCAGCTCATGAGAACTTGGTCTTTTACTGCCAGAGGCTTTGACTCTCACCCTGACAGCACATGACATCCTTCCCAGCTATTATCCTGCCCAGAACCTGACAAGTCAGAGTTGTCATGAGAGAATGTGACCTTCTGGATTGCCAGCTGTGCTTTGTTCAGATTTCAGAGTAACATAAGCATTTCTTGTTTTATCTTGCTGGCCTCCTGGTGTTAGCCTGCTGGGTTTGGAAAAACTGAACAGACTGTTCCTCTCTGTCTCTTGTTCCCATTTTTCTCTGTTTGCAAAAGCTGTCCTAGAAACTGTAGCAGGTTTATAACTGTGTTTTTAAATGCACAGTCACATGAGCCACTAGTGACATTTTGTGTGCCTTTAGTAGTACACAAAAGCATCATTATGGTTTTAAAGCCTTTTTTTCCCCAGTATGTTTTCCTGTTGGCAAATAATTTAATGTACATACCACCTAAAAAGCAGTTTTGTTCTCAAGTGTCTCAACAAACTCCCACTCAATAGGTTTTATAGTTTAATTACAGTGAGAAATGGAAAAAACTAAGTTGTGCTCAAGCAACTCGCACCATTAAAGTTGTATAGACTCTTATAATATTTTTACTCTATCCATTTTCTTTCTCTTTTCTCTAAAATACTAGTTGTGAACTAATTCCACTGATTCTTTTCCTATTGTCTTCCCCTCCACAATTTACAAAGTAAAATGAAATTGGAGTTTTTTCCTTTTCATTGAGTTCTGCTGCACTCAGGCAGTTGCTTTTCCTTGAGCTGATAGAAGGCTGCTGGAAAGGGGTGTAGCATTAAGCAAATCCAGGATAGATTAGTCAGTGTTTGAAATGCTAGCAGCATTACATTCTTGTCTATTTAAAAATAGATTGCTATTTCAGAACTTTAGTCTATTTCAGAACTTTAGTCTAATAGGAATAGCTTATAAAGTCATCTGAATATCTCTAGTCTCAGATACACTTCTGGATTCTAATCTGAAATTCTCCTGCAGATTTCTTTAAGGAAAAGATTGAAGAAAAGGGAGGAACTGGAGTTTTTTACCCATGGACTTTTAAATAAACTTGGGATTTTGGATTGTGTTACATGTGTGGTGGTTGTCCACAGAGCTGCATCATGGGAATGGATGCTTGCTGGAAAGATTATAGCTTAAATATGTTCTAAAATTTGTTTATGCTGCACTTCTGCATATATTTGCTTTCTGCTTCCTTAGTGAACCTATGCTCCCTGAAATCATGGAATGTATTAGTATCTGTGCAATACCATAGAGTTTTATGTAATAATAGCGTTACATGTAATACCATGGATTTATTCTTAATTTCCATTTTTGCAGATTTGTCAAAATCTCTTCCCTACGATGGAACATTGAATGTTACTCATCACCATTTTAACAAAGTATCAGCTGTTACAATCTTTTTTACTCAGATTTATTCTAAGGAAACGTAGTTCACATAACCCTTCATTTTCACAGTAATAATAGTAGTGAGAACAGCAGTAATACTTATAACAATAATCTGAGTTCCAGGACAGATATTCAACAAATGTCTATAAGGTTAGCTAATGAAGGTTAATGCTAGTGAAATTCATTAATAGCCATTCAATTCAGGAAAGCTTTTGCTGTTTAAATGTGATATGAAAACTAGCATGGGCTTTACAAATTTGAAATATAGCAGCTTTTTCAGATGACTCTGTCTTTCAGTGGATCAGTAGCAAGGTCTGTATTGCGTGGAGCTCTGCAGTGATCCTCTTCTGCAGTTTCCCAGGGTATTGGTCTTGCCTGCCCTCAAATACTGTCTGCTCTGCTGATCCTCACAGTAGGAGAGGTCAGTTGCCTAAATATGCTGGCAGCTTCCTCAGCACACACTGCTCCATTTGGAAATTCAGTTTGAGATAGCATTATGAATTTTTCAATGCTCCAAAACCAGGTCAGTTAAAAAAAAAAAAAAAAAAAAAAAAAAAAAAAAAAAAAAAAAAAAAAAAAGCTTGCAAAAAAAGCCTAGGATGTATAATCTAGAGTTGTGCTTCATCTTGTTTGAGTTAATATCCCTCCCTTAGGATATGCACCACACTGATGAAGCTGATAGGACATTTCAATTTGCAGTAGGCTGTCTTGAGTGTTTCTTGCTGCCTTTACTGTTTCTCTGGATCCCAGTTTTGAAAATACCTACCCTAATTTCACTTCTGTTCTCAATCCAGTGGGAGAGGAATCTTTATTGGGCAAGATGTCTTTCATATACAGAGATTAGTGACTTATGACCTCTAGGATGTCAAATAAGATCAGATTTCTTCCTGCTAAGCTTCTTGTTGCATCTTGAAGATTTGCTATGCATTAGCCAGTTTCCAGAAGATAAACAAAGCTTCGGCAGCACTGGGGAGCTTTGCTTGTTCCCCTGTGGCTCTGTGCCTGCAAAGCCTGGGGAGGTCATACGGATGGCAAACCTGATAGCAGTGCACTGCAGAGGTTTTTCACCATGTGGTACCCAAATAGAGTTCCAGAGGTGGGAGCTGGTGTGAAGGGCATGTGGTCTGCATGGCAAGGGGACCCCCTTCAGTCAGAGAAGGTGGCACACTCTTACATTTCTAGAGAAATATGTCTGGGACTGTTTTCCATTTCCATGTTGTTTTCTGGTATATTCTAGACATTTCCAGTCTGATGGTGAGTGAGATGAGAAATTAAAATACCTGTCTTTCTATCTAGATTTTTTTTTTCCTCAAAAAGCTCTAGAAGTTCTCAAAACTGCAGTCACTTTGGGATGTTTAAAATTGGCAGGGACAGAGAAGTTGCAACAACACTTTCAAGGGATAATTCTTCGGCATTTTTAAAACCAAGCAGACAGTCTTCATGATACTGCTCTCCTGCCACTTTTATGTGGGTATTATATTTCTACCTCTGTGTCTTCTATTAGTGAGGAATATAATTACTGTAATGCAGAATTTTCTTACTGATTCAGGGTAAATCTCAAGTGTCTTAGAGATTACACTGAAAAATTGGAAGCTCCAGTCAGTATACAGTATATTTCAAAGTGCAGTGCAGGATTTATATATTTTCAAGAAAGTCCCTGGAGAATAATACCAACTCTTATCTTCTGCCCAGTTACATTGAAAAATGATCTTAAAATGCTTAACCTCTTACTGCTCAGTACTTTTGAGTAGTACATATAGAGTGATGCAGCTAAATTTGATTGCCTTGTAAGAGGTAACCAGAATTGTTTCTATTTGTTAAGGCCCAACTAGTAAGTGGGGAGTAGTGAAAGAAAACTGATAGACAATATGAACCAGAATATTTTCTGTTTTCTTTGTAAGGGAGCACATTTTAGGTTTCTCTTCCTTGAAAATTACAGGGTGGTTTTACTGTAGGCCATTTCTTAGCAATGCATATCTGCCTAAATATGCAATCATTTTCTTGAGGTAAGTGAAGACTGATTTCTTCAGTGATTTCAGCAGGACTCTAAGTATTGCCTGTTTCTTACTTCTTGAACTATAGCTTGCTTTATCTAGAGAATTTATTTTATTTTAACCAAAAAGGGTTCAAACTAATATTTAACGAAATAACCAAATTAGGTGTATTTTTTCTGCTATTTTAAAAGCTAATAAAGACTTCATTGCCTCTCTGTTGACTCAGAATACATAATTAATGGAAACGGATTTTATTTTGGAAGAACAGTTGTAAGGCAAATTTACCTCATTTGCATTATACCTTAAAGAAGGAAATAAAATAGATTGGCCAAGCTAAAGTTTTGAAAGGGTAAATTTAATTTCAAAATACAGACAGACTTCAAATTAATCCCTCCCATGTATTTTAAAGGCCTGGGAAATCAGTGGGTTCTACTAATAAATTCTTTTTTATCTTTGTTTTTAATGCTATTTTCTGCACAATTCAAAGACTAATTAATTTTAATTCTCTTTCTAGCTGTTTTATCAGCAGTGCTGTGAAAGGATGAAAGAAGTTGCCCCCTTCACCTCCCGCCTTTTAGTTTCTATTTTACAAGCCTTAATGTACTTGCTTAGTATGGTTTGTGTTATGTTGATTTTCTTTTCCATGTACCCTGTACATTGCAGGCGGTGGATTTGATGTGAGACTCCACCAGCTAGGCTGCACCTAACCTGTGTTGGAGGGGTTATGTAAGCTCTGACTGCCCAGGGCTCTGTGCAGCTTTCCTTCATCTCGCCAAGAGCTCGTTCCAGCCTGTCGGCAGATGACCCCTAGGGAGGTGGGAAGGTGAGCCTATGCTGCACCCTGACTGACCCGTGCCAGAAGAAGTGCCTGTCAGCGTCCCTGCAGGGCTCCCTGAGCTGCTGCTGCCGCGCAGGCGTCGGCAACCCGAGCAGGTGAGTGTGTGCTTGTGCTGGCCCAGCCTGCCGGTCCCTCTGGGTGGGTCTCTGCGGGTCAGGCTGTAGCAATCATGGATGCAGGAAGATTATCTTGTCGAAGATCACAGAGAGATCTTTTAGAGATGGACCACAAAACAGGGCACACCAGTGTGATTTCCTCTGTTTCTTATCTCTGGTTTTGGCAAGAGGGAAGTTGGACTAAATAAATGTGGAAGGTTGCTTAGA
Source organism: Cettia cetti (assembly GCA_013401135.1). Classification (NCBI taxonomy): domain Eukaryota; kingdom Metazoa; phylum Chordata; class Aves; order Passeriformes; family Sylviidae; genus Cettia; species Cettia cetti. Next base: position 49,599 of record VZUI01073651.1, read on the forward strand.
TCTGTAGTTTTGTGCTACAGTGACTTGTGCTGAACAGTCCTCAGTCAGCAGATCTGGCAATGGGCTGGTCAGGTAAAAACCTTGAGAGATCATGTTCCATCAGGTTCCAAGTAATTGGGTTTGTCTTTAAGAGTCCTTTCCAGAATGAACATGGGGTCAATCCAAAAAGATGAAGGTTTCAGTCTTTCCGCAGAGGTTAGGGAACACTTGAGCATGCATCCACCTGTATTCTGCTTCAGTATGAAGGGCTCAGGCTTATTAAACTTCTAAATAGGTTGCAGGGTTCCCTGTCCTTAGCTCTAATTTAAAATTGTAGAATTAAGTTGCAAGCTAGAATTAATGTGTTCCACAGTAGAGGGGTAATTTTTGGCTGTGTTTTTCCTTTTTCTACCAGAATTTCTTAGGGGTTTTTTTTTTTTGGTTTTTTTTTTTTTTTTTTTTTTTTTTTTTTTTTTTTACGTAGAACAGGCATTTCATTGTGAGGAAGGAGTGAGTACAGTACAACTGTTTGTTATCTTTTCCTGCTTCCCTTCTTTGTGCTGTGGCCAGTAAGTGAGGTTTTGCACAGAAGCCTTGAAAGTGTTTGTGTTCTGTTTCAGCCAGGGTTGCTGCCTATGTTAATGTTCCCTGTGTGTGAAAACAGTGCCATGTCTTAGGCTAAGAACAATAGAATCCTTTATATTGGTAAAGACCCTTAAGATGACTGAGTCCTACGTGTCATAGTTTGACAGTGCAATGAAGTGCTTCCTGTGTCCCAGCTCCAAGCTCGGATTTACCCATACTCTGCAGTGCCTTAGGGTACCTGCATCAAGTGGAGCCGTACCTATAAGCCATAGTCTCCTCAGGGCTGTACCTGCTGCAGCATATATTTACTCAGGCACACTCCTTTGAAGTGCACCTGCTCCGGTGTGGGCTGTGTGGGCCATAATCCCTCCACAGGTGTACCTATAATCACATAATCACAACCACAGTCAGAAATGCTTTGTGATCTACAGATCACAGTCCCTTCAGCTTGAGTCCACACTGTACCAGCCTGTCCAGTGCAGCAGCACAGAACTGGCAGTGATGCCCTGCCTGCCTGCCAGCCCAGGCTCATCACTGTGGCTGTTATCTAGGCGTTGATAACATGGTGATAAGACTGATGTTCTTCATGTCTGGTTTTCATCAAACAATAACTGGCAAACTGAATGCTGTGCCAGCTAACAGTAGTAACTGTAGGATGTGTAGAAATGGGTGCCATGTGGGCCTGGGCAGAGAGCAAGTAGATTCTGGAGGTTCTCCATAGTCAGTGTGCTGTTAGCATTTCCTGCTACCTGAGCTGGGAACATACAGGTCTATGTTCAGCCTGTAATCATGCTGTATTTTGTGTTTTGAATAGTTGGGATGGGGGGGACGGTGGTGTTTAAACAATTCATATGAAGTTCAGGGGTGAAGTTGATATAGTCATACTGCTTTCTGGTATTCACAGAAATAAGAATGAGAGTGCTTCTCATGTAAGTCAAAAAAAATGGGCTCAGGACAAACCTTGAACAAATGTTGACTTCCTTTGGCTACAGAGCCATGCACTCAATATTATTTGAGCATAAGCACAGAAGTTGAGCTATTACTTTCCCTGGTATCTGTCTGCACAGCTGAACTTTTGTGTCACCTATGGTATGTACTGCAGGTCTTGCAGGACTGTTCAGCTGGGCTCTAATCTTTTGTAAAAAAAATGGATGTTCTATGCACAGGAGTACACTAGGTTGCTGGTATCTTCTTACAACAACTGAAATTCAGAACTGTGATTTAGAAAATAGGAACAATATTTTTGTAGCAGATGAGTTAAAAAAAAAAAAAAAAAAAAAAATCCCTGCTACTTTAAATTCAGTTTTGTTCCAGGGCTGGCACATGGTACATATAATCTACTAAGCAGGAGACATGCTGTTCTTCAAGGGAATTTAAAAAAATTGACTTAATCCCCTACCCTAGGGAAATACCTTAAAAATTCTCGTCTCCTCAGACTAGACAGCAAAGGGGATGAAAATAGAACTCCAGTGAATGAATTGCAATATCCAGTGACATCCTCATTAAAACCACCTGGTATTCTGATAATTTGAGTGGTAGGAGACCTTTCCAGTGTAACTTCCTTTGCATTCACTCTAACAGGAGCTGCAGCAGTTTAAGCACTCAAAGCTGAGTGGATTTTGCCTCTCTAAAAGACCAGTTTAATAAAAGAGACCAATTTGCAAAACACAGTTCTTGGAGCACTGGTCTAGCTGCTTCCATGTGCTTCCATGTGCTCCATTCAAAGCTTCTTCAAACCAGGTCAGTTTTTATCTATCTGTCTGGATGGGATTTTAGGAAACAAAGTCTTTATACCCAGTGATCTCGGTTTAGATCTTCTGAACTTCCTTAGAGTTGTGACGCAGGGTTTAAACTGAGCCTGCAGTTGAAGCCTGAAGGTACTTGGCACTTCTTAGGATAGGAGGAGAATGTCAGTTTGAAAAACAAGGTTAAACAACATTAGGCTGGCACAGGTTTTAAAGGCTGGAAACATTTGTTCACTCTTTCTTGTGTTGCTTTTTATAGTGGTTGGGTTTGGTTTTGGTTTTCTTTTGCTTGCTTATTTTGTTTTTTAAAGTGATTATTTGGTCAGATAAATTCTTGTGAAGTTCTTCTGGTCACCTGTCAGCCAGACTGGAGAAAAAAAATAAACTGTTGGTCCTTCATTGTGTTTGGATCACTCCTGATTTCCTTGTTTTTCCCTTCTCTCTTAGAATTATTTTCTTTTACAGTAAGCGCCCTTTTGTACGATATCAGGATAGATTTTGCTGGGTTTGATTACAAGAAGGAATGTAGGTCATAAATAGATGGTATATATACTGCTAACACCAGGAAAACTGAAATAGCTCATCTCAAAAGTCAGGGAAAACCTAGCCAGCTGGCCAAGTGCCAGAAAGTTGCAGGGTTGACAGTTACGTGTCAAGCCTGAAAGGGAGATTAATGGTAGTCTATGCTCTAAAAAAGAGCGTGTTGAGCCCCAGGATAAATTCTGCAGGAGCAAATAAAGGAAGAGCCATGTGCTGGTGCCTCAATGCAGTTTTGCCTTTCTCTTGACTCCTCTGTCCCCACAAGGTTCTGGAATTCCAATATGGTTTTTCTCTGTGATCCACGTGGACTGGGTTAGCTCCCTACTGTGACTTGATGGACTGTATTCAGTAGGGGCTTGTCTACAGAAGTTTGTTTGAATCTTTCTTCTTACACAGTCAGCCTTTTCTGTAGTGCCAGTTAACTGCAAGGGCACCAACAATTTTTGCAGAAGATGGTGGTAGTTCTGTGCTTCTTCTTTTGCAGGAGCAGAATTTTCCATACCTGCCACACTAGACATTATAGCCATAAGTTACAGCTATTCTTCAGTGGTGAGGGTGTCACTGCCCAGCTAAGGACACTTTTTTCAATAATAGTTTATGGTTTGTACATGGCATGCCTGACACTGCTCAAGGAGGTTTCCAGACTTTTCATATGAACAACCTGTGCTGCTGTCCTCAAGATCGAAGAGCAGAATGGGTTGAGAATTCTGCCTCTGAATTGCTGTGGCACTGTACAACAGACAAATGGCTTCCAAAAGCCTTGCTCTGCTAGAATGTTATCCACTGCTAAAACTGTGAAATAGAGTCGAGTTTCATATAAAAAGTTTTTTATTACCTGGAATACTTTAATAATTGGGGTGTGAAACAGATTAAAGCAGAAAATCTGTGGGCCAGAATTCAGGTAATCCTGAAAGAAATTGTCCTTTTCCTAAGTGGAGGAAAATGTAACGTGTGGAGTTCGGGATTTTCAGTTTCTGTAGGGATGGGGTGTCCTTCCACATAGATTTTTTTTTCTTCCAAGGTATAAAATACTAAAATTGGGGGGAACGTTTGGTGCTAAAAAAGAGTGGTTAGGTGGGAGAATACTGAAGAATTTCTCATTTGTCACTTGGTCTCTTCCCTAATAAGAATATCAGGATTTGGCCATTACCTGTATGTACACATACAGTATTTGTCAGGGGTTTCACTCTATTTAGATCCAGAGAATAATACAAATATGTATTATTTTAAGTTTCTGTCAACCATGAAAATGGCCTTTTTCTTCAAACATGAGTAAGTCAAAAAGAGTAACAAAGGCATTTTGGAAGTAGTAAATTCTCCCTCTGTTCCAGTTACAAATTCCATTAGCCATTAAGTTTGCAGCACACACAGTAAGAGGCATCCCTGGCTCAGAGAAGTTACAGAGTCACAGACTCTGAGGGAAAGCTGGGCTTTCTCCCCACTCTGGGGCAGGTTTGTCTGTCGGCAATGTGGCTGCAGCACACAGAGGTAAAGTGACTTGCAAAATTTCTTCAGTCTGTCTCAAGGCAGGGAGCAGTGTCCCAGAGCATGGGTCAGTCACCTTGGCCTCTCTGGAGGGGTAGACAAGGGGTTCTGTGCCACTCCAGTTCCCATTTAATGATACCATCGCCAGGTGCCTTTCCTTTGCCTTTAGGTCGTGCCTCTGGTCTGTCTCCTCTTGCTCACGTAAGAGTTTGGGGGCTTTAGAGGGCAGCTCCACCTGGCAAATGTCACTTGCCTTCTGCTAGTGTGGCACTTTAGGTGACTGTCTCCCTAAGCTTCAGGCAGTGAGTTACTGGTCTGATTCACTCCCCCTCAATCTGGTGCATCTGTCCTGGCAGTTGGGTGTCTCCTGTGCAGGCTGAGAGCAGGGGAGGTGAGTGCTGCCACTGCCTGTGCTGTCTCAGCTCTCATGCCCAGCTCACCACCCTCAGGCGTGCAGCTGCCTGATCAGCACTTGCTGATCAACTCCTGTCTTTCAAGGTTAAAAGAGAAAGGTAAAGAAGAAAAAAATGGTGTGCTGCTTTAAAGGTAAGTGGTTGCTTGTGTATTTAGGGTAAATACTTCTATGTCTGTGCTGCCTGAGTTAAACTGGTGAAATGGTATGGGTCATGCTGTCATTCAGTGAAGTGTATGGCTGTTATGTAAAAGCTTTAATTACTTTCTTCATCTATCTGCTCAGGAACACCACGCGTCTGGCAAAATTTTGAGACGGATCAAGGCTTTAAAGAAAGCTCATCTAAATAAAGGAGGGTTAACGTGACATTGCAGTTACTTAATCCTGTATTGTCCTGCCATGTGACTGCAGGAATACTGAGGCGCTGCATTTCTTTTGCCTGGTGCACAGACTGTGCTTTTCCTGTCATCTCCCAGAATCAGTGGCTTTGTTGAACACATCATGGGGAAGAAACAGAGGGAGAGCGTACTTTTTACAGCAAGGCTTCCACACCCAGTGACATTTCCAAGGTACAGTGACAAGCTCACAGGCTGAAGAATGAATCAAAGGCAATCCCTACAGTCAGCTTTTGGACTTTTACCAGAATCAAGGAGAACTACGCTCTTAAGGTCAGCTATTCAAAATTACCTAGAAGTATCTGGACTTATTCGGAGCAGTTAATCAGCTTTCTGTTTGACCTTTATATATCAAGTTAGTTCTTAAAGGATCAAGCTAAAATATTGTGTCAAATAATTTACATGTGTCAAATGTACTGCATAGACAATGAGCACCTTGCCGCTTTCTTGCACAAAGTTTGCAGTTTTAATTACAAAGTCTCTTTTACCTTGCAGCTGAAGATCCTGACACACTAACTCTGTTAGAGAGGAATGGATGTATACAGCTTCCAGTTTTATCTCTGCTTTTGAACAGGACATGCAATATGTAGACGTGCCAGATTTGCTTTTGAACAAATTTTCAAAATAGTCTTTGGACTTTCTGTAAACTGCTAATTTTTTTTCTTTTGGTGCATTTGTCATAGTGGCCATTATGTGCAGAATTGCATATTTATACAGAATTATTTCATTTAAACTTATCAGGACATTTTGTTAAATGGGGAAGTGATTACCCTATAGACTATGACAACAGGATATGTGAATGAAGGAAGTTTTGGAAAATACCGCTGTTCCAGGTGGCATCATGAGGACAGCAGAGAAGATGATGGGCACCTGGAGTGTCGTGGAGAAGATGAAGAGGGTAAACAGCACAGACTGACCCCATTTGAGAAACTAATGCAGGATATGTCTCATAATGAAAAAGTGGTGAAAGAATTAACCCTGGGAAAGAGAATTGCCTTCTATCGTGTCAGAGGAGAAATAGGAAGTGGGAATTTCTCACAAGTGAAGCTTGGAATTCATTCCCTAACCAAAGGTAGGCACCATTACATGCTGAGTGACCTATATAAATGGCCTCCTATGGGAAGAAAGATGCTGTATGAACCCTAAATACACATATAGAGTGTGTGTGTGTATATGTATGTGTGTAATTTTAATGTTTTTTAGTTAATCTGTAGGCAAGGTCACACATAAATGCCCAGGGTTAGATTAGGCTTTAAAGACACTAGAAACATTTTCACTGCATGGCAGCTATTACAGGAGGAGTTCATTGCTGCACTTCATGGAGTTAACACATCTTATTCCAAGGCTCAAACACCACAATTTAAAGCATGGTGTTGTGCTTCCCCTCCTACAGCCTGCCCTGTCCATCCACAATCTTCTTGTTCATCTTCTTCTGCCCTAGTTCCTGGCCTGCAGGGATATAGGTGATGAATGTCCAGGGTAGCGGGCTAGGCATGCTCCTGCCTGCAGCCAGAGGTAGCAAGGCTTCCTTTGTTTCATCACAAATTTTACTAGTAGGAACAAAAAAAATTTATTTGGTCATGATAATTTTGGTGAGATATGCTATGCCCACTTAACTGATTCATTTGCTGATGGTTCTTTGCTGTAAAAAGTTGGGATGGGTCTATAAGTGTGGGAGGAACAGGTGCAGGGAAACAAGCTCTGGTATTGCCAAACTGGTGTTGAATTGTTATTTTTCTTGTTTTAATTATACAAAACGCCCTATCTGTTTCTTGTAGGAAGGACTAGGAGGGCTAGGTAACTGCAGTGGACACTTCAGTCATAAGTGTAACTAAGAACTTGTCATCAGCTGCCGTGTTTCTTCTTCTGCCTTTGTCTGACAATAATAGAAATTGTTGTTTTCCATCAGGGTGACTAGTTAGCACTGTAACTTTTTACAGTACTATCTTGCTTTTCTTCTAACAATCTTTACTTTTCAGTTTGATTGACTCCCCTTCCCTTCATCATCTTACAGGTGAGAGAATGAGATATGCCCCAAAGCTGTATTATCTATTGTTATTTTCAATAATCACCTCTTTCTGCCCAGGTTTAAGAGGGGCAAAAGCTCACAATTACCCCTCGGGTGCAGCAGTTGTTGCACTGGGAATCCAAGCGGAGAACCAATGGTACATAATTTTTCACATTTAAGTCTGCTAACACCCAAGGGTTGCTTTAACTGGGTGTTGAGTTTTTGGTTATGCTTGTTTCAAAAAAGCATCTCTGTTCTGCTTGGCCCACAATTTGTTTCTTCTTCTATGATATTTTTTCCAGAGGTAACTGTTTTGTGATTATTGTTGGAGGAAATGCTGCTTCTGTACTGGGAACACAAGGAATGCTAATGAAAGGCAGTTGGAAATTTGATCTGGATGAACTCTTTCCTGAACTTACTTAGGAAACAGGTTGCTTTAGTGTCTGAAGAGAGCTGAAGGAAAAATTTTGAACTTCAGTGAATACAGTAAGCTCAGACAAACTAAATACCAAAACCAAAACTGTACTTTTTCTGGAAAATGTTATTTTTCAGCAGAAATCTCTCTAATTCTTTTTCTTTTGTTTGTAACTTTTTTGATTGAAATGTTCTCTGGAAAGGGAGTTGATTTATTGATGCTAAGTTTGTAACTGTCATGAGGAAGGAAGAATGAAAGATACACATTTTCTGACTCACCTCTGCCTGTGAGCTTATCTGTGCTAATAAAATGCAGTCGTGGACAGGAGAACCGGAGTATGCACATATGAATTCATATATACACACTCACCATCACCAAAGAGGATTCTGTTTTTTTGCAGTAGATACACAACACATAGTTGTGTTGGCAATGAAATTATGTTCCTACACAGTGTTAATGAGTGCAAGTCTTTTTTTAATCTGATGATATAAATACAAGGCTTCATCATTAATGCTGTTCTGGTCTCTGTGGTAGAGGGTGGTGTATGTATCAGAGGGCAGTTCAGTTCTTCAGTTACTGCTGGTTTTAATATGGTCTCTCTCCTGTATCATCCTGTACCAAAAGAGGAAACAATTTTGTTTTCTACTAAGATGAGCCTCTGTTACATATATGTGCTTTTCTGTTGTCCTTGTGATCTGTTGCAGCAGGACACGTGATTTCTAGAGAGAGAAAGACAGGGAGAGAGAGAGGAAAAACCTTCATGAACATACTGGATGATGAACCCCATTTCCCTCACAAGGGCTGTCTTGGTTGTTTAGCAACACAGAAAAAATGTTGGTGCTATGATGTGGATACTGTGTCCCATGGCTTTGACAGGTGCACTCTTCACTGGATAAAAAGCTGTCTGGCTGGACCCAGGGAGTGATGCTGAATGGATTATATCCATCTGTGGCTAGTCACTAGCAGGGTTCCACAGGGCTGAGTATTGGGCCAAGCCCTGATTTATCTCAGTCAGTTTGCAGGTGACACCACACTGGGTGTGAGTGTTGATCTGCTGGAGGGCAGGAAGGCTCTGCAGAGGGATCTGCACAGGCTGGATCATGGCCTGAGGCCCATGGTGTGAGGTTCAACAAGGCCCAGTGCCAGGTCCTGCCCTTGGGTCACAACAGCCCCAGGCAGCTCCACAGGCTGGGACAGAGGGGCTGGAAAGGAGCTGGGGGTGCTGTGACAGCAGCTGGACATGAGCCAGGCTGTGCCCAGGTGGCCAAGAAGGCCAATGGCATCCTGGCCTGGAGCAGCAATGGTGTGGGCAGCAGGAGCAGGGCAGGGATTGTCCCCTGTGCTGGGCACTGCTGAGGCTGCACCTCAAATCCTGGGTTTAATTTGTTTTGGACTTTTCACTACAAGAGAGACACTGAGGGGCTGGAGTGAGTCCAGAGAGGGGCAATGGAGCTGGTGAAGGCTCTGGAGCACCAGTCCTGTGAGGAGCAGCTGAGGGAGCTGGGGGTGTTTAGCTTGCAAAAAAGAAGGGTCGGGGAGACCTTATCATTCCCTGTAACTGCCTGACAGGAGGATGTAGCCAGGTGGGGGTCAGTCTCTTCTCTGAGGTGACAAGGGACAGAATTAGAGGAAATGGCCTCAAATTGTGGCAGGAAAGGTTGAGGGTTAGGCTGGACATTAGGAAAAATTTCCATACCACAAAGGTGGTCAGGCCTTGGAATAGGCTCCACAGTGAATGGGTGAAGTCACCATCCCTGGAGATACTTACAAGATGTGTAGATGTTCATTTAGGGACAATGTTTAGTGGTGGGTTTTACAGGTTGGACTTCATGATCTTAGAGATTTTTCCTGATTTATATTTCTATGTGTGTTTTGTTATTCAGGGGCTTTGCCCACTATATTAACCTGAATTTTGGCCGAGATTTTCTCCAGAAATTAATGGAGTTTTCTTGCTAAGAACAGTTAAATTCCTAAGCCCTGTATAATTTTTATTTTACATGCATTCCAGCTGACAGAGGAAGTATGAGAGCACAGCTGAATGTAAGAAATTAAGAACATTCAAAATTTATAGCTAGTAAGAAGTCTGTGTTATGTGACATGAATTGCAAAAGCAGGGAATGTCCAGGCATCAGTTTGCTTTTTTTAAAAAAAGATCAATTTTAACTTGGCTCCATTTGTATTTTTTTCCTTCTGCCATCACCACATACAGAATTTCTTTTTGAAATTATTTCCCAACGTTTTCCTAGTTTCTCTTACTAAGATTTCACCTAGCAGTTTTCAAACTTTATACACTGAATATAGTGAATCATAATCTCTTTCAACTATTTTGTAATTATTTTGGTAAATAAGCTGCCTGCTAAAAATGTCCTGTTCAGTACAGCTGCTAAGCAAGAGCAATAGAAGCATTGTTTGGAAGCAGAAAGGAAGAATTTAGAAAAGAAAATGAAGGTCTCAGATTTTCTACATTCAAGGTGGGCTGGGTTTCTTTGCATGTCATGCATTTGCAACTGCGATGATGTAAATTTAAAGGAGCTTGGTCCTGATTTATGGTGGTGTTTGAGTAGGATCAGGCTCTTCAGTTCTAAACCCTTTTTCCCCCTCCTCTTTCCTTTTACAACTTTGCAGGGAAACTGACTAGGTGGAAAAGCAAAGCAAAATGAAAGGGAAAAAAATTAACCTAGAATATGTTATTTTAAAGCCCAAATGTCCCCAACTTCTGTAGATCAAGATGTTATGATGAAATTACATCGTTACGATTGTAAGAGTTGTCAGGATTTAGTTGTGCAAATACAACCTACTGCAAGCTGCTGCTCTTTCCTCTTGGTTTAGGAGATCAATGTGCTATGAACATGACAAGGGTCTTCACTAGGTCAGCAGTCAGAGCACTGCCAGCATCACTGTCAGTAGCTGCATTTCCTCCTGGTTCACCCACCTCCACACCACACAGGAGGTACCTGCTTCCCTGAGGGGCTCTCCCTCAGGTCAGAGAGAGCAGTGTGGCCAGGACAACTGCCCTGTACTCAGCACAGCTTCCTGAAAAAGTCACATCAAGGAATGATTCAGCACCTTCCACCACAAGAATCACATGTGCTTCAAGCATCTGCTGCACTTCAGTAGGGTGATCAATTGAGATATATATCATACTAAAAGAATGTAAATATACCAAACATGGAGTTTTCTTGATCTGTATGGACACACACATAAGTACCCTTAACATTCCTTTATGTATGTTAAAATACTAAACTACTAAAAATATTCAGTAAAACCTGAATGTTTTTATACCTGAACATGTAATAGCCTTCTCACTTTTTTCTTACAGCAACAAGTGAACAATACCCCTTTTTTCTAATTTACTCTCTTTTACTAGAAACCAAGGTGAAGTTTTTTTCTGAAAGATTTATTAAAAGTGATTAATTATTAATAAATCTGTGGTTGTTTGACTAAGATAGTCTTGAGGAAAAAATATCCCCAAATTACCAAGAATCCTTTCTTCCCAAGAATAAATAGTTGTTTCTATTGCTGTCATCTATTTTAATTTTGCTGTCCTGACAACTTATACAAAGCCACTGTAAACCTGTTTTCACCAGACTAATCCTTCAAATACCAGCTGTATTCAGAAGAATAAAGACAAAAGCTGTAACCTACCAACTAATACAGCAACATAAGGACAACTGCAATTGACCTATTCATACTGCTCTGAGCTACCCCGATGATGTGGTGCAGCTGCAGATATAGATGTATATCTGTGCGTGTGTGTGTGTGTGTTTTGTTGCCTTTGGCTTCACTATGTAGTTTTCCAGAAACACACAGGACTTAACAGCAGCTTTGCATTACTAGAACAGCATATGCCAGCTAGATTTGCTGCCTTACCCACAGGATCCCTGCAACTTACTCCACTGCTCAGAATAAAATAGCCAAAGCCTCTAAATTCCCCACAGATTTGTCTGTCTGGTTGGAAACAAAGCACACAAATTTTGCAACTCCTTTAGTCTCCAAGTACCCGGCCCACCTGAAGAGCTCTGAGTTAACAACAAAAGCACAGACTTTCTCTTACCAGAAGTGCACTCCAAAAGCAGATGTTGTACCTTCAAACACATATTAGTCTATCACAGCAAAGCACACCAAAGCAGCAGATGATTTGACCAGCCCTTGGAATACTCCACTAGCTTTCAGCTATCCCAGCACTGAGTAGAATGTTATAGACAGAAAGGGGCAGGGGTTGTATGAACGATTGCAGAACTTAGTAGGCCCCTGCAGCTTAATTTACACTGATGAGGTGAAATTTTATTGCACTTCTACAACCAACCATTGTTGGTTATGTAAATAGTATTACCATTTGTACCTATTGCATTAACAACATGGAAAAAATGTTTTTATTCTCAGAGAAAGTTGCAATTAAGATTTTGGACAAGACAAAGCTAGATCGGAAGACTCAACGTTTGCTGTCTCGTGAGATATCCAGCATGGAAAAGCTGCACCATCCAAATATCATCAGGCTGTATGAAGTGGTGGAGACTCTCTCAAAACTGCACTTGGTGATGGAGTATGCAGGAGGTGGGGAGCTTTTCACTAAAATCAGTACAGAAGGAAAGCTGCTAGAAACAGAGTGTAAAATAATCTTCTCACAGATTGTGTCTGCTGTGAAGCACATGGTAAGTTGCTCTTACACAGGCATGCTGCCTCTCACTACTCCTAGCACATTTTGTGGATATTTCCTTTGACTTTCAACAGTAGATTTAGTGTTACCCAAAATTTCAGGCCCACATTTCTGAAAAGCAAAACAGCTATAGAAGAGCTGTGTTAAAGGTATCTGAGGGTTTTCACGTCCGCTTCAAGTTACTGCCTCTCTGTTGACAGCTTTTGGGAGGAGACTGAACTGGAAACACCTGGTGGGCAGAATCACCCTTTTAGCACCAGTGTTCCGTTTGCTTTAAGGTGCTGTAGGCACCAGTGAACAAAGCTTCATTTCTTCCCTCCCTGTTTCAAAACATAGGATCAGTCACTCTTCTGCTTCCAGAGAGGCTGGTTAGGTGTTGCAAACATCCAGCTTGCTTATTAATGAATGTGGGAGTCTGTCACTTAAAGACAGTCACTTCGATGCAAATCTGTTAGGTTAACACCCAACAAGTCACTTCTTGTCTAGTCTTCAGTACATATACTTAGGATAATGCTATTTGCGTAGAGCCCAAAGCATCTTGTCAAGGCAGAAAAGGAGCAACTAACTACTTTGGTACATCTTCTCTAAACTTTGCAGAGTAATTACAGCTACTTTAAAAAAAAATAAAATAATAATAATAAAAAATTAAAACTACGGAGAACTATTCTACAAGTCTGAGAAGGAGCATTTGTTAAAATTGGCTCAGGGTGCCCTCCGGTGGCTCCTGACCTCCTTGCCACATAATAGCTTCTGGCAAAGGCAGAAACAAGGGTGTTCCCAGGTCAGACGTCTAGAGACTGCATGGCACACTACTCGTGGCTTACATAAACAGCATGCATACAGCATGCATTTCTTACGTATTTTGACAAAATGATGGTATGTGCTGTAAGTGGTGGATTAGCTTCAACATTTTATCCACAGACCAGGCACCCTGCAGGTACAGGAACTGAATTTACATTTCAAAATCACACGTCTTTTCTTAGAAATACACATAGACTATCAAGCTGGCCAACCTCTTCATTTGTACACAGAGACTTTTGCACATTTCACTTTTGCTAAGCCATCACATCCAGGTTACATAAATCCCATCTTCCTGCTGCCAGTCCACAAAACCAGAGGATCCCTGGCTGTTATGTTACTGATGAGTGTTGAAACAGGATGCCAAAGGGTTTCTTTATAGCCTCCAGATACTGGAGTTACTCCAAAGATGTTACATGTTACTCCAAAGGATAAGGCAGAGAGTGCTCATCCATTCCCTCTAGTTATTCCAAAGATGAAACTAAACTCTTACTTAATCAAGACAGGTTTGTCATGACTGAGTAGGGCAAATTCAGTTTTGAGTTCTTAGCTACTACTGACATTTCCAAGGGCAAAAAGCAGAAGTTACGGTGTATGCATTATAGACTTCTAAAACTAGAACACCACTAAACTTGGTTGTCCTGCAACATGAAGTACTATGAAGCCCAACTCTGTGGTCCTTTTCTCCTGCCACCACCAATTCCTCATAGCACATTAGATCACAGAATGTACTGGTAGTAAATTTTTTACTTTATCTGTGATAATGTTCAATTGGTGAATTAAATGTTTAAATCTCTAAGTTACACACAGTAACTGCAAAAACAACTGCTGTGAACCCTAAAAAAATACAGATTTTGCACATGAAGGTGTCTAGTCTTGTAGGATTAGCCATGCTGCCCTTCACACATTTGCTTCATGAAAATAGTTGCTATTAGTTAACAAGTTGAGAGTGCTGTGCTTAAAAAATCCCAGCATCTTTCTTCTCCCCCTACTCAACTGTTTTTTTATCTTTGGAGAATTAAGTTAGATTTGTTTAATATTTTTCCAGTTGCAATACTAATTTCAGAATTTGCCCAGGATAACTCCCTTTCTCTTACAGGGTAATTAACAAATTAGAGGTAGTCATTTAGAACTTTCCTGAGAACAAACTAATACCAACTTTTCCTCTTCTTCCACAGCATGACAATAATATCATTCACCGGGACCTGAAAGCAGAAAATGTCTTCTATGCCAGTAACACCTGTGTTAAGGTGGGAGACTTTGGATTCAGCACAATAAGTAAAAGAGATGAAACTTTAAAAACTTTCTGTGGCTCTCCTCCTTATGCCGCTCCTGAACTCTTCCGAGATGAAAACTATATTGGCATCTATGTAGACATCTGGGCACTGGGAATCCTCCTATACTTCATGATGACAGGTAGCATGCCATTCCGGGCAGATACAGTAGGCAAACTGAAAAAGTGCATTCTTGAAGGGACATACACTTTGCCTCCCTGCCTCTCAGAAAATTGCCAGAAACTGATAAAAGGAGTCCTTCAGCCAGTACCAACCAAGCGATACTCTGTCAAACTGATTATGAACAGTGAATGGATGCAAGGAATACAGTTCCCCAAACCTTTACAGACATTTAAACTGGATCCTAAGTATTTATCAGACATCAGTACACTCAAAGAAGAAGAAATTGAAGTGAAAAATATTCTGGAAGACCTGGGAATCACAGAACAGCACATTCAAAACAACCGGGGAAGGGACGCACGCAGCTCCATAACGGGAGTCTACAGAATTGTGATGCACAGAGTACAGAAGAAAAGGGCACTTGAATCTGTTCCTATCATGTCCCAGCCAGATCCAAAAGAAGAAGACTTGAGGAATGGAATCACTTCATATAGTGGCATTAAGCACACATCCAAGCTATGTTCTATTTTATAAAATTGCACTGCAGGCTTTATGCTCAGCACATTTGACAAAGGGGATTATTCACTTATCCTTAAGCTGTAGTGGTAATTTTTTTGTAATTTTTGAATAAACCAAAAATGCCTCATTTTCTTTGCATTTCTCAATTGACAGTGAAGCACTCAAAAACAGCTCTCATGCATTTGTCTGACCCTTTCTCCAGACACCTGGTATAGCCAATGCAGAAACCAGTAACTAAGATGATCATATGAGTGGAGGGGATCTTTTAATAAACAGCATGCTACTGTTCTTAACCCAACTGGGAGATTGCACAGGCATGTAACAGCTAACTTCTGAAAAGCTGCACCTAAGCTCAGCACGACTTTACCACTGCAAACCAGGACAGTCTTTCCAGAAAACGAAATTTAAGCAGAGACCAGACCATAATCTAAACAATTGCAAATTCTGCTTTTGAACTTCATCAAATTTAACAAGGTGATTTTTAAAAAGCATTTTATTTTCTTTCCAGAAACATCAAAGCTGTTGTTGGCTGCAGTTCCCAACCTGCCATGATTCCAGAAGACACAATAGGATTCAGTACTTTAACCGTGCATGTGTGGGTGCCTGACTGGTAGGGCTACCATGAGTTACCCTTCTGATGCCTTCCACTGCTTGCACGATTCTGCCAGTCTAGAACTGCTTGGACTCCAGCTGCACTCCAATAAAGAAAGATTTAAGCACACTCCAAAACCCATGTAGTTTTAAGTTCTTGCCTTAACCCTTGTTATCTGTAGCTGAATGCAAGCAGCAGCAAAATCTGCTTATATTCTCTGAACATTACAGGCTCGTCCTCACTCCTGCTATCCTGCTTTGGCAACCAAAGCTGGCGCAAAGCTGATTTTGACACTTGATCACTGCAAGTTAAAAGCTGGACAGTCTGACAATTCCAGTTGTTCTGAGCATCGCCAAAATGCAGATGCTCCAACTTTCAGCTTTAATTGTTTATTCTATGCTTAGATCTTCAACAGCATCAACTCCAGTGCAGAGGACAAGTGTGGCGGCTGTTCTCTGAATAGGGACAGCTGACATGCCTAAGCAAGGAGGTAGAACCTATGAGTTTAGTTAAGGTAAGATACCCAATGCAAGGTGTACACAGGTAAAGCTGGTGCTTTCACATCCTTTTCTGTTATGACACCAGTGAGAAAATCATTTCACTTTAGAGGGAATAAATCATATAAATGAACAACGGAATGGCTCTGAAAAGCCACATATGGGAAAACTGGATTCAGTGAGGCTGAGGTGTGTACAAAGCAAGAAGCAAGCCTTCAGAGATTTTCTGAGGGTAATAAAACAATACCAATTTTTTATAAAACATTAATTAAAATTAATTCAATTTCATAAAGTGGATATTAATTCCTCCACTGTAAACAGTTTCCATATAAAAGCATTTAAAGTTATTTTGAAACAGGGCCCTGATAAAATTGTTTTATATCAGCCTAAGCAACTCTTTTTTTCCACTTTTGTAATGGAATGACACTAAGAAGAAAGATGCAGAATGTCCACACAACTTGTGAACCCACAACTTTGGGTTTTTTACCAGAGCCAGCTTCCTCTTTCCTGTTAAAGAAAAAGAAATCCATCCTAAAAAATCAACAAGTCAGCACTACTCCAACAGGTTTCAAATATCTCAAACTTTATTTTAATAAAGGATCAGCCTCACAGACCTGTGAGGCCTGTGCCAATAGCTCAATAGCTCACTTCTTGGCTTGTCCACTGCCAGCAATGGACTTTGTTCCATGACAGTTTGTTTTACAGGTGCCAAGGTTAAGTTTCATGAGAGCAACCTAAACCAAAATACTTGCAAACACTATCATGCATTGCTCCATCATTTTCAGCAGAACAAACAGATTAGTTTTCATCAATTTATAATAACTATTTTACCAAGGCTTGACTGTACAAATACAGCAAGTTATCAAATCCTAGTGACAGGTAATACAAACACTTCATTACACACACACAAAAATGTAATTAACAGAAATCATTTTTTGCTACTTTATATTAGATAACGTAGCCTTGTAGAATTAGCAAAGAAATAAATTCAATGAAACTTCATTCTGTACATTAGCTCAACTTAAATATATATATATATATGTATGTATGTATATATATATATATATTACAAGTTTAAAAGGCTCATATAGTTCATTTCCAATCTGGGCTTTAAAAATCTACCAGAATGGACTCCCCATAACCACTGTATATCTACCTACTGCTTGCAAAATGGATAGCTTTAGCTTGCACGTTGGGAAGGGGGAAAGAAATAAAAGACTCCACTCCTACAGTATTACCAATAGTGAGGACTTCAAAATACAAAGCCAAATGCAAAGCTAGAGTCTTTTGAAAATGTATTATAGAAAGACAACTAATAGGCTAGAGTTTCAGACAAAGTGATGAACATCACTCTCTTCTTCGTTTGCCAATTAAAACAGCTCCACAATAGCTCTAAATTTTATTTGAAAATTCTGCTGTCTTGGATATTCTACTGAACAATCCATTATGGTGCCAAATCAATTATCCCCTTTCTTTAGAATAAAAAATTTACTACCTGCCCTTTTCATCTTTCCTCCCAGTCTCCTGTGACTCAAAATGCAGGTATAAAACACGTAAGATGTTAAGAGGAATTACATAGCAATACAGTGGATCACAGAGTTTCTTCTACGAAAACCACTTGTCAGCCTAGCCGTTCTTGATCCAGTCATTTTGACAGGGAAGAGATTCTATGCCAGCAATTGATGGTTCTTGGTTCTATGCCTGTCCCAAAGCAATGGGGTGATGAGAGGCAGACTCGGGGATGAAAGGGAAGGTGATAAAGTGAAAGAGAATTGCAGTATTCAGAAGGCTGACTGCTTACTGTCAAGGCACTGAGAACCCTAACATTAAAAGCTTGGACTATTTTGCACAGACTTGAGTATTAGTATAAGTTAACAGTGTAGGTTTCAAGTCATTTTAAATGGAAGAGCAGGCAGAAGATTCCTTTTGTTTTTTTTTTCTGTGTACAAAGACTTTGTAGTAGACTACAGCTACTTCTCAGCAATTAAAGTTCAGACATGTTAAGGAATCCCCACAGCACCTGACAAGTCCCTCTATCTCCAATATACTCCTGATTTTAGTGTTCTGAAAATACTATAAAATCAGCATACCATATTATGATGATTTTTTTCAAGGAGCCTAAACAGTTTTTTCATGCTCCAATTAAGTACTACTGTACACTGAAACTTCAGTGCTACTGCAATCCTTTTTCTCTCTCTCTCACCCTGCCCTCACACCTCGTTTCTTTCCCCACCTCACAGAGGTATCTTAATGCTCCCCATTGGAAATGGTGACAGTAACGCCTTCAGATTCTGCTGCTGCAGGGATTCTTGGCACTTTCTTAGCAGGGCTTGGGATGTGCTAAGAAGAAGGGAAAAAAAACATTAAATACAGTTTTCTAGTTCACAGACATTCATACTTCATGGCTAGTCCAACTTTCAAACAACATTCATGCTACAATGGACGGCTTGGCCTTAAGTCAATCAAATTGGTCATGCTTCATGCAAACAGATTGTGTGAGAAGAGCCAGTTTGTTCTTCTTTCATTCTTGTGCAGTTTCGTTCTTTTTATGGTGAAATGTACTTTTTAAAATCGCAGTTTCAACTTTTTACTTCTGGCTTGTATGTTACATGTAACAAAGTATTCAATGTAACTTGTAAAACCACTTCCTCTTAACATACATGCACATGCTAAGACAAACATGTAAATGGTACCACCATTTACATCAAACTTTAAAAGAGTGCCGAGTGTTCACCTCATGAACAATGCCTGGGTGGACAACTCCAACTCTTGCCTCCAGAGGTCCATCACTCATGAGTGGGCGCCGGGCGTAAGTTCTCCTGTGTTTTTCATCCACACGCACAAGGTACCATGTTCCTTCAAAGAGATCCTCTACTGAACATTGTGGAATATAATTGGCTGTAAGAAAGGGAGTAACACATTGTTAGTTGTTCCCTGGTATGAGTTTTACCCAGTGCAGGCCTTTGTAGATTGGATGCACTGAGACAGAAAAAAACAAGCCAGCATTTTTACTTCAGACATGTTGGGCCAAATGAACACAAGCTACTCAGAAGCAGAAAGGGTTGGACATTTCCTTCATTCTACACTCTAGTCATTCAAAGTCAGGTGGATTAAGTGATAAGCATTTTGCTCTAGGAGTAGGAATGACTGATATTTATTAGGTTCTTACCCAAATGATGTGTTTCCTGTCTAAGCTTCATGTTTTCAGCAAAGACATCAGGTGCAATACATTTTCTTGAGTCAAGTCTTGTTTTGAGATCAGAAAGGCTGGCAGTTATTTTGTCCAGTGCAGAACCTGCAATATAGAACCATCATGTAAGGTAGTGTCAGTACTGAGAACTGCACACTAGTATGTGAACATTTCAACCCATTCAAAATACTTTCCATTATAAAATCTGAAGTATTAGTCATTTAAAAATATTCCCAATTACCAACTCAGAACATTTAACAGAGTTTGAAGACTATTATTTATTTGTTCAAGGAAACAAACACTCCCTGAAGCTGGAAATTCTCAGTGTGGCACTACTGTCATTGAGGCACTGCCCTGCAGGTTTCCTTATGCTACTGTAACAAGGCACCAGGAGCTGAGCAAGGGGGGCATTGACATCACCTCCAGTCACTCACCGGGAGTGGCATCCTGTGTGACCCTGATGGAATAAAGGGTGGCAGCAAAACCAGAGCCATAGGAGAACACGCTGATTCTCTGTCCTGCAAGCTGCTCTGGAGAGTACCTGGAAATCATACAACAGCTTTTTAAAGTCAGAATTAAGACAAAGTGCCAGTTTTAAATAACTGGAAACCACATCTAACTTTGGAAAAGCAACCAGCAAATTATAATGTCTGTAATATACATTTAGCATACTATGTGCATAAATGCTGACTTTTAAAAACACAAATTCAAATACTGCTGTTATGAATTCAAAAGCTGCCTAGAGGAAAACATGCCTGAGAAATGCCCAGAATATGATGAAGACAGACAGGTTTCATTCTTAAGCAAACTAAAGTTAAAAAAAAAAAAAAGCATCTTGAAGTCAATATCAGAATAAAGAAAAAAAAAGAAAAAAAGGAAAAAAGAAAAAAAGAAAAAAAAAGAAAAAAAAACCCCAAGAAAACCAGGAGGAGTAGTTTAATGATGATTTTGCAAAAGACTATATCTGAAAAAAAACATTAATTAAGTGCTAATTTAGTTTGGATTTGTATATTATATTAAGACAGAGAAGACATTCAGATTTTTTTTCCACTTCAGGAGTGCTTCTAGGGGAACGAAGAGGAACAAAGTTGGGGCTGAGAACAGATGCTACCTTACTTTGCAAGGCAGTAAGCAGCTGTTTTGGATCAGCTTCTCACACAGACATTTTCAATCTGCTTGTCATTTGAACTGAATGTGTGTGCAGAATTGCGTTTTGACTTCAGGTTTTTTGCTTAAGGCAATCTCATAGGAAAAGGTTTGCTAGATGATGCTTTTACAAGAGACTTTCTGAAAAAACCTTTTATGACCTAATTTATAACCAGCTTTTCCCAATTTTATGCTTACTGGGCTAGAAGAGAGGCAAGGCAACCGTAGACTGAGGGGGTATACATATTTCCATTCTGATTGGATACAAGTAATGAAGCTTTGGTTTTCTGATTGAAGAGCTCTGCACTAGCTTTCATAAAAGCTTTTTCCACATCTCTGTCAAAGTATGTATCTTCTAGCTTTATATCCCTATTCAAAAGAGGAAAAAAAAAAAAAGAAGTTCAGAAAGAGTTACTAAAATGGCAGAAAATAAAACCACACCTCGGATGTGTAACCAATTATGTGAATAAGGAAAACAGCAGCGATTCTCACCTGAAAGCTTCCAGACCACTGAAAACACCAGTTGCTGTTTCTGGGTTCTGGTCACTGAGAAAGTCATTCAGCAAGAGTCTAGCCACAGATTTCTGTACCAGTTTACAGTACGGAGAATGGAAGATCATGAATCCAAAGTCATTCAAGGTGAAACGTCTGTCTGTCCCCTCTGGAAGTGGCAGAAGTGTTGTGTTACAACCCACATTTAGTACTCACTTCAATTATGGAAATAAAGCAGAGAGCTGGCAGGACACCAGTCATCGTAACATGTTGGCATAGAAGAGACACAAACATACAAGCAAAACTAACTACTGCTGTCAAGTGCACTGCGCTGCACTGCTTCTATTTAAAAATTCTTTTTTTACCACCTTTTGCACCAGCTAAACAATGTTTGTTCTTTGTCTAGAACAAGAAGCTGCTTAACAGAATCTCTGTATTTCTACCCAGCATTTTGACACAATAATCTAGTAATTTGCCTCTCTTCACACCTATGCCTCTTAATATAACTGAAGCAATTACTAAAAATATTGGGTTAAAAAAAATCACTATAATTACATAACATTTAAATAATAACCTAAGTTTCTTCAAAGCCTGGATGGAAGTGGGTAAGAGTGTGCTTTTAAACAAGGCATTATATGTCACACCAGTAAATGCCTGTAGAGACTACTGCTTACAGACTGTCAGGAATTCAGCCACGCCAAAACAGAAATAAATTATTATAGCAGAGAGCCAATATTTCAATCACTTCAGAACATAAAAACATGAAGAGACTCACAGACTAGTTTTTAGATCAGATACTAAAACTGTGTAGTACATACTCCAGCATCTGCCAATCTTGCAGTATCATCAGGAGAGGCTACGCACCCTTTTGCCACTGGGCGTGGATTTTGTTGCGATAGACAGTGTAGCAGCGGTCTAATGCACTGAGGTAGCACTGTATGGAGAGCTTGCCATCCACTACAGGATATTCAGAGACCATGTCTGGTTTATAGAAGTCATACGCATGCTGCATGTGGGTTCCACGCAACCCTGGTGGACAGAAATCAATAAAAGTTGTAAATTAGTTTATTCAGCTGCTTCGAGTCCATTGGTATGTGTCAGTTGGCATATGTGGGAAAAGAAGCAGTTTTGGCCCCAGTTCAGCAGTATTTCATGGCACTTCTGGCCTTTTAAGGTAAGGTTTCACACAGTCCTCAATTGCCTGTAAAGTAGGACTGAACATGACAAACATGGGCAATAAAGGATTGTCATATTGTCCTGGAAACAGAATGTTGTTTTATGCAGCTCTAGTATTACTCTATCAATTTTACTGGAGAATCCTCAAGGAAATAAAAAAATAGGAGCACCTCTAATTGTTCCCTGTTGCGTCCTGTAACTGGACTTGGCTGCGTTAGCCCAGAGCAAGAGGAGAGACAGAACAATTTCCAACATTAGTGGGAGTTAATCTGCTGCTTCAGCAAGGCACAAAAAGCAGGGAAGAAGCTCCAGGGCAAATGCAGTGATCTGACCTAAACAGTGTATAGTCTACCACAGGACTAACCTCTCTCAAAAATTAACGGTGCATTTGGGCCGACCAGCATTGCAACAGCACCAGCTCCCCCAGTGGGTCTGGCATTTCCAGAGGCATACACAGCGATGTCTCCAGCCACCACGAGGGCATAGCGTCCTGGGAAAAACACACAGGAAAAACAGCGAGAAGGAGCCGTCAGTCTGGCACATCTTAACATCCATCAGCAATTTTTAGACTTTAGTTATTGAAGAGGTGACATCAGGATTAAAGGGCTCTTCAATTTTGACTTTTCTCCCACGTTTCAACTGGCAATCACCAAAATTTACAGGAAGTCCTTTACATTAGTAGCTATGTCATTATTCTTCACAGTGCAACTGAACGAGTGGCAAATGCCCAGGGCATTTAAGAAAAAGACTTCAGAAGAGTAAAACAGTTTAGTCTCTGGATTTTATATGGTTTTTAAACATGACCACTGTCATTGTAGGGCAGACTGATATAAGGATGATATAAGTTTTAAAAAAAAATCCTTGACTTACCATCCCAGGAACTGGACTCAATCCAGTTAATAGCATTAAAAAGAGCAGCAGTGCCTCCGTAGCATGCATTGGTGGTGTCGATTCCTTCTACATCTGTATTACCAGACTCCTCAAAAAGCTGCATCAGGACAGTCTTCACAGATTTTGATTTGTCAATTATGGTCTCCGTTCCAACTTCTAATCTCCCAATACAATCATAGGAAAGGTTGTTCCTCTCCATGAGCTTCTGAACCACAGTCAAGCAGAGAGAATTGATATCCTCACGGTCAGAGCAGAATCCCATCCTTGCCTGGCCTAGCCCAATGGTGTACTTCCCAGCATCTACGCCATCATACTTCTCCAGCTCTGTCTGGTCAACATACTGAGAGGGAAAGTATATTTCCAGTGCCACAATTCCCACATCTTTGGGCCAACAGGATTCAGCATTCACTGGAAGAGACCCAGGCATCGTGGCAGATCTTTAAGAAAAAAAAGAAAACCACAAACCACGTGATTTAGTCACATATATTTAGAGGAACCTACTTTCAGTTCCTGTAACTGTACGGAAAAATTGTGCTGCATGTACTCTATAAGGTCATTTGCAAACAGCAAGCCTTTGCCTCTGGTGAAGTTTTGGTACAAGCATACTGGAAACAGCACTAGAGTTTTAGAAATTTTTTTGTTTATTAAATGAAAATACAGATTTCAGCCCTGGAGATGAACAGATGTAGGTTAAGCCTAAGCTATCTCTTTGAAGCAAAACACACATTTACTGAGTGTAAAGTGTTTGAGAAATTAATGTTCTTACTTCCGCTTAAATGCAAAGTTGCAACTTTACCTATGATCAAGCTAGAAATATTAGATATTTTTATTAGCATTGCTAGTTGGAAACCCCTACTAGGAAATCATTCTCTCAAAACAGGCCAGGACTCTTCAAAACCATTTTTGTTTTTAAACAAAGAGACATAGGTCACTTTGTTTTGTTTATATTTGCAACAAGGCAGAATTATTTCTGTGTAGGCTTTGTTTTTTGATTTTTGTTTTCAGGGGGTCTTGGTGTTGTTCTCAGTTTTTTTATTTGTTGCATGCTCTATTTTGGCATTCCAGAACACTGAAACTCCTAATAATGCCTGGAGGAATATTTCATGGGCTGAGATGAACAATGTTCTGTCTGACACACCGCGTTTCCTTACTCTAATCCCACAACTTTCCTGTCACCACACTTGAGGATTTACTCCTCCCAAGGACACCCTGCACCCCATTACTCCAACCCTCCCTCAGTTACACAGCCCGGCACCATCCTCCTCGGCTTACACAGGCACTCGTCCCTTCCGCGCCCCGCTCCAAGCTTCCAGAAGACAGGACAAGCTGCGTAAAGGGACAAAGAATGGCCCTACCGTGCACTGTGCGGTTTTAAGCAAAAGAACCAATTTCGCCTCGCTTGTTCCCCGCTGCCGCTGCCCCCACCCCCACCTCAAGGTTATCCATAACACACCCGGGAGCCAGGCAGGAGCAAAGAGAATGTGCGTATAGGTGGTCACACACCCCCACCCCCCCCCTCCCAACCACAGGCTGGGCTGGGCTGGGCTGAGCCGAGCCGAGCCGAGCCGAGCCGAGCCGAGCCGAGCCGAGCCGAGCCGCCTAGCGCAGGGCAGCGCTCCGGCCCGGCCGCCCTCCCCGCTGACGCCGCCGCCCGCCTCTTACACGCTGCGGAATCCCATGGCCGGCTCCTGCCGCGGTGCGCATGCGCGCCGCGGGCAGTGCGCGTGCGCGGCAGCCGCCACGCCCGCCCAGCGCGAGGTGCGGGAAGCGCCGGGGGCGCGGGCTCGGCTTCGCCGCCTGGCACGGGAAAAACGCCAACAAGAAACACAACTGAGTTCGCCAGCACCCAAAATCCCAGAGCGGGAAGGCTTCCTGTGTGTTTTTGGCTTTGTTTGTTTGCTATTTTGGGCCATCCCTCGGCACCTCACTTTTACTTGGGAAGTGGACCGGTGCCGTATCGCCGTTTTCTTGCTTTAAATTAGATAGCTAAAAAAAAACCCCAAACGCACAAACGGAGCAAAACCATTATTATTTCTGCCTCCTGGAAGCTGTCGGGAAGGATTTTGGATTTGTTATGGTACAGCAGCAGGCTGATGCTCCTATGGAGTAGCCATCACCGATTCACTAAAGCCACGGCCAGGGGAGGGAGTGTCCTGGTCCAGAGTCCCCAGGAGCTGCGGCGAGCAAGGGATGTACCTGCTCAGCAGCACTGTGAACAAGTCACACGCCTTGAGGGAAAAGAGCCGCGCTGGGGTCCAAAACTTGGCTACAAGAGCTTTTATCCCAAATCTGCGCAGGTATTGCAGGAAGAAGCTTTCTGGCTCCCATATGAGTGTAGACACACTGCCCACAGAGAGATCCCAAGGTACCAGCTTGGGAAAAGAGCTTTGGAGTCCAGCTCTCTTTCTGACACAAAACACCTATTTTTTTCAAAAAGAAAATTCCAGCTCATCAATGTCTGGCAGCCACACTGAGGGTGAGCCATGTACCCGGAGTAGAGATCACTGCTCTTCCAAGCGTCAGAAAGCTTAAAGTTGGAGGCTACAAAGAATCTCCAAAGGCTTAACTTTATTTAAGATTTTTACAAAAATCACTGGCAATCAGTTTGGGTTGGAAGGGACCTTAGAGATCTACTTCCAACCCCCTGCCATGGGCGGGCACACCTTCCACTAGACCAGGTTGCTTAATGTATCCAGCCTGGCTTTTAACACTTCCAGGGATGGGGTATTCCCAGCTCCTCTGGGCAAACTGTGCCAGTGTCTCAGCACCCTCACTCACAGTGAAGAATTTCTTCCCCATATCTCATCTAAATGCATATTTCAGTTTGAAACCATTCCCCCTTGTCCTGTCACTACACATTCTACACATTCTTGCAAGAAGTCCCTCTCCCTCCCTTTCAATAAACTCACTGTAAGTACTGAAAGGGTGCAGCAAAGTCTCCCTGAAGCCTGCACGGAGCACACAATGGACTTGGCAAGTAGTGGGCACACAGAACAGCAGCTTTTAACCAGGCAATGAATTTTTGGGAAAATCAGTATGCCAAAAGGAATTGCATTATTGGTGAGTGCTGGTGAAAACCAGTGTTTTCTGTGCTTGCTCCTTGCAGAATTTTGATACGCCAAAACTGGCATTCAAGTGATATTACTTGCTGCAGATCTCTCACCAGAAAACTTTGTGCAGAACACAACTAAAATGAGGGTGTTTCTGTCGTGTTCCCAGGCTCACCAAATACCAAGCTCACCAGTCACACCTAGCAGGGCAGCAGTCTGGGCTATCGGGCTGTGCTGCCATGAGAAGCACTGTTTTGTAAGCATACTCTGACCACTGAAAGAAATGGGACATATGGCATCCTGAGTCAGTCATTACAGAAAAAAAAAAAAAAATTGTTTACTCAGTGTAAAATAGACAGTCTTTTGTCTTCCTGATCTAACAGCAAACAACATCCTATCATTGCGCTTTTACTGAAAATGAAAACTTTCTCAGAGGCATGATTTCTTTTAAAAGAACAAAACCCCCAAATGCTTTGACTTATGAAAATGAGATACATGCTTTGTTCTTTGTGTCCTTATGATTCTGCTGGGAATGAACAAGAAGCGTAAGACAAGCCACTTCTGTCTGCTTGTGCTACCAGACACACATTTGCTCATAACAACTAGTGGCATTATTGTCTTTCTGAGGAATTTGAGCATATAATAATTTGACTCCGTTATTTCCTGCCGAAGTTTTTAATTCTAAAGGAACACTTTACTCAAAGGTGGAAAATAAGTCCCGGCCTTGTTTGCTACAAGAGATGCCTTTGGCTCCAGAGGACTAGTGGGACGGGCTGTGCCCGTGGCAGCCCCGGCTGTGACATCACCGACTCGTCCCCGCACGGGCCCGCAGGTAACAGCCGCGCGCACGACACCCCTACCGCCGCCAGAGGTCGCCGCGTCCGCCCGGACCGCGGCCACATCCCCGCGGGACGCTCAGCTGCGCGCCGGGATGGGCCGGGACGGGCATCCCCGCGGGATGCTCGCTCACCTCCGTGCGCCGGGATACAGGCAAACTGCGGGGACGGAACCTTGGATGGCGCCGTGCTGCCCCACCCGCGGGGATGACGGCACATCCGAGCACGGGGCTCCGTCAGCAACACGGGTGGGCGCCGAGATGCCCACACCCAGCGGCAAACGCCACCAGGAAAGAAAGCGGCGGCATCCCTTGGGGCAGCACCCGGCTGCCTTTGCCTGGGCGACGAGAGGTGACGTGGGCAGGAAGACACGCTCGGTCCGCCTTTCCCAGCTTGGGAAGGCGACGCTGTCACGACATTGAGAGGCAATTAAGGGACACACTGAAGGCTTCTCGGTTGCCTTCAGAGAGAGGGCAGAGGTCGGCGGAGCCCCGCAGCAGCCGCTCACCGCAGCTCACACGGCCGGGGGCCTCCCCCGAGGGCAGGGCGGGAGGCGGCGGCCGGGACCCCCATTCCGGGATGCGGTTCTTATGGAAGGCACCTGGTTGCCCGGGCAGTGAGCGTCGCGCGCTGCGCCGCCTCCCGGGCCGTGATGCTCCGGACAGCGGTCGGCGAGGGGTGTGGGATGATACCCAAGTTAGGATACCCTGACACACCTTTTTGGGGTGTTTTTTAGCCTGATTTTTTTTTCTCTCTCTTTTTTTTTTTTTTCATTCTTTTAAAAATTATTATTTATTTATTTCCCGCCTGCTGCGCTACGGGCGTTCCACCGAACGCGCCCGCATCCACTGGAAACCGCTCCCAGCTATGCCGACCCTGCGCGCGGCTCTCCCTCCCAGCCCCGCCGCCCCTCGCGTGCTTCCCCCACGCAGCTCCGCAGCCCTTCGCCCCCGGCCCGAGTGCCTCCGCGGCCCGAGCCGCGCTCACCCGTCGGAGGTGATGGCTCCCGGTGTCGTTCCCGATGTCGCTCTCGTTGTCGCTCCCGGTGTGGCTCCGCACGCACTCAAGACAGTACCAGCCTCCGGTGGGTGTGTGGCCCCTTTAAGCAGCTGCGCCGCCCGCCACCCGGCGGGCGGCCTGAGCGGCAGCGCCGTCCGCCAATCACAGCCGCGATCGACTCAGGTCCCGCCCCTCGCCCGGCCTGCGGCGGGCGGAGCGGGCGGGGGGAATGGCGTGAGAAAGTGACGCGGCGTGGGCAGAGGGCGGTGCGCCAATGGGGATGCGGCAGAGGCGGCGGACACCCAATGGGAGCCGTGCGCCTTGCGGAGACAGCCAATGGGAGCGCGCGGCCGACCGCGGGTGAGGGTAGGACGGGCTCGGGCCGGGCGCGAGGCGGTTGCTTGGCAACGGGAGTGTCCGCGTGTCCCGGCCCGAGCCGCCCGGAGTATCCAGGCCCCGGCGCATCCTGGCCCCGACCCGTTCCGGCCCCGGTTTGTCCCGGCTCCCGCCCTTCCAGTCCCCGAAATGTACCGGCCCTGGTGTGTCCTCACCCCGTGCCCCGGCACGGGGCTCTGCCAGCAGAATTGCTTCACGGAGGATGTGATGGATATCCTGCCATGCCCTGCCCTGCCCTGGATCTTCCCGTAACATTTTCGTCCAAGCTCGTTAAATCCTCCGTGTGCCAAGGCGCACGTTACAGGGTTACTGTTGTCTGGCAAATTGGCATTGTGCGAGTTCCTCCTACCAGCCCTGTTTGCCTTTAGGCCGTGCAATGATTTATTTCCACCTAATCCATTGCTGCACACCCCCAGAGAACTGGGAGCACAAACCTCTATTGCAGATGGGAAGCTGCTTGACAAAAGCCAAATACAAATTTTGTAGCCTAGATAATTGGGTTGTAAAACACTGCTCAAGTAAAGGAAATATACTCCCTTAGCAGCTGTTGGGTTCTGTGAGATGTGACTGCTGAAGTCAGCAGAAGACACCACCTTGCTCTCCTTACACCACTCCAGGATGTTAAACCGCCATCTTAGGGACAGGTAAAAATACTGCTAAAGAAATGGAAAAGCTATCATTGAAAGTGTTAACTCCTGTCCTGTTTGTTCAATCTGTTTTGAACTTGTATTTGTTCGTTCTGCCATTGTCATGCAAAGTCATCACAGATTTGCCACATAACTATCGCTAGTACAAGGATTGAGAAATACTACTGAGAAATAAAGGTAAGTTTTGTGTGCACGTGCTACCCTGCAGTCTCCTGATAAGCTTATGCCAGTCACTGTTACCACTGTTACAAGCCAGTTCCATTTGTTATTCTGAAAAAAACATGTTGACAAAATGCAAACTCAGTAGGTGATGGTGTAGTTACATCATGTAGACACACTTACCTCCTGTGCCTACAGACCAAAGGGACTTGTCAGGAAGATTCATCTGTTCTGGAACTAAAACTTCAATTCCTTCTCCTTTTCCATTCCTAACACCAAAAGAAAAACCACACACCAAAACAAAAAAATCAAACCAAAACACTCCCCCGCCCCCACCACACAAACCCAATAAAAGAGAACCAGAGCTGTATCCTTGTTCTAGACATCAAAATGGGATTCTAATACCAACCTCACAGTATGCACTTGGCAGCAAAATGTTTCCTGCCACAGCTGTGCCTGGATTGCCCTGGCTTTATGGAAGAGGTATTGGGGAGCAGATGGAGCTGTCCACTTCCCTGCTCCCTGGGGGCTCAGCTGCCTGTAGACAAGGCCAGCACTGGTCCTCATGTCTCAGGTAGCCTGGAATGGGGCTGCCTTGGAGAAAGCAGTGTGAAGGAGCTGTGAGGAGCCTCCTTGGCCACCTCTTCCCTTTCACTTGGGAGCTGTATTCAAACTTGGGCCATTGCCAGAGGGACACTACGACTGTGTCTGGTACAACCCTTATGGATCTTGACCCAGTGACTTCCCACTTTCACCTCTGACCTACTCATTTCTACAGACTTTTCTGGAAACCTGGTCTCTTGGTTGACCCTGTTTTGCTGTCACTGGACCTGCTCTACATGTTTTTTTGGGCACTGTGAGAGCTTGCCCTTGCTGAGGTCACTGCCCTGCCTGCTGCCTTGTCACAGCTCTGGCTTCACCTGCTCTTTTTGCTCCCGACAATGCAAACCTGTTTACCTGGGAGCCTGCGCTCTGGTGGGGGGTTTCCTTAGATAAATGTCTTACTTGCTTTCAAAATGGTGGAGTCAGAATTGGGTTTTGCAATTTTGTGCATGTGTAGTCAACACTAAATGCAGATCTTAAAAAAGAATCTTCTTTATTACACCTTCTACAGATGTCATAAAGAAACCCTGTCAAAATTACTAAGATTAGCTTGGGGAGGTGATTCATGTTATTGCTTTCTTTCCCATTTTCTATTTATCTCTACTCTTTATTTAGAGATTTACCTGTCTTTACACTGGTAAAAGCATTGCCTTTGTCTTCTCAGGATGTTTATGGATCCAGATGCTAATTTAAATTTATATCAAGTCCAGACATCTTCCTCTTGATAAACTTGTTTGATGACTAATTTTTTATAGCCTAAGAGCTAGACCCTACTTTTTTATTAATCAGTGTGATTTATTTTATAATTGTTGTCAATAGTGCTATTATTCTTATTCAGCTTTATGACACTATTTGCTTTTCCTGCCACAGACTATATTACAAGGGAATACTTAGGAAAAATTACAATTCTTTCTTCACAAGAAAGGATCTGCCTATGCTGCTGTTGCAATAGTCTACAATTGTTTTACCCTAATTTCTTGTAAGGATTGCATTAATATAATTAAAGTTGTTGGTGAATTTTATTCCAAGCCTCTTAGTTAATTAATTATAGTTCTGTAACCAAATTGTGCTCCAGACTACTTGTGATTGCACTATTTCCAGCCAAGCTAGTGAGAATACAGGTCATTTTCCTTTCATGGCTGAAGAGCTTAACCAGTTGGCCCTGGAGATATTAAATCAAAAATTGTATTTGCAAATTCTGTTTGTTAATTTGGACTAATGCACTGAAATGAATCGTTTATCTCAGTAAACTTAAAACTGGAAACCTGGGGTAGGACAGGTTGTTTTAATAAAGATAGTATTACCAAAGAAACTCAGCATAACTCAGAATAAAATTGTCTCAGAAAAATGCTCAGGTGTGCTATTCAGAGGGCAAACACATATCCTCTACCTCTATTAAAATCCAGGATGATTTGGTAAAATTGGGATTTGAATTTGACCCTCTATCAACATTTTACAACTGTGTAAAAGTGTGTGGTAACTCCTAACCCAGTACTGTTTTGAAAGAAAAGTGTTTGCAGTCTTATGATTCTGGTCTGACTTCTAGCTTTAAGCAAGAGTATCACATTCAGGGTGCTGGTTTTGCCTTAGTAAACCCAACAGGTTGGTTGCTTCTTTTTAGGAGTTCTTAAGCAATGCTATCTGTGATTTTTTTAAAGACTTAGAGGCTGTCACATTAAGTTAATAACTCCTAAAATAAATTAAAAATCCAGATGATAATAACTGTTAAGCTGTCTCTTAAAAATGCTTTAAAAGTGCCTTTATTGGAATTCTCAAAAATATTAATTACAAGCATAATTTGGACTTAATTCAATGGAAGTTACACTTCTAAGCCACAAAAATACTTACTGGGGTTTTCAAATGCATCCAACTACATTTTTAAGCACCTAAACTCATTTATTCAGCATTTTCAGGGAAAACAAAATAATAGACCCTAATAATCTCTTCCACAAAAAAGATATTGAGATTACTTTAGCAAAAAAGGTATTGATTTTATTTTGTGGCCAAGCACAAAATAGCAAAGGTCAAAAATAATGCTCAGGTACAGAGAATATGAGGTCACTCAGGTGAAGGTTTGGAAACTGGAAAATTTTTCTTCTTCATATTTGAGTGTCAGCATTCAGGGATAAATGAAACTGTGTGAGGTGGTGGATCTTTCAAGTGCTGTTTTGGTACTTCATACACCAATATCAGGGAAGAAAGTTTTTTTAGATTGAATGACAGGTAGAAGTTATTTCTAATTCAATTCCCAAAAGAATGCACAGGAACCAAAACTTGAAATACAGCTGGCAGCAGGGAGTGGACTTTATAGTCTTATAATCTCTGTTTCATCTACTGATTCCAGGAGAACCTGATGGAAGACATTACACTGAAGAACTGGAAGATGTAAACAAAAATATCAAAGCCTGTCTTTTAAAGTAGGTCCAATAAATAAATGCAAATATTTCAATAACATTGGAGTTGCAGATCTGGTTGGATCTTTAATTTCAAATATGAAGAAGGAATTGCTAAATTGATAAGAATCAAAGATTTAGAAGCCAGAAAAGCTGACAGAACAAAAACAAGTTACCACCTAGTGTCTGTACTGCTTTCCAAAAGGGAGAGAGAACTGCAGCTGTGCTATGGTCCTTCAACTGTCAGAGGACAGGTCTGCAGGCCAAGAGTGCATGGACCTTCCCAGCAGCCTGTACCTAAACTGGCATGGACCCCTTCCCCTTCCAACGTGGAAAGGTTGTTCCTTACTCTAATCCTGTGAAATGTGCTCTCCCATAGCACAGCCGTGGAAATTGGGTACACTCCACGCTTTAGTTGTATGTTGTGTACACTATACACTCAAAAGGTCACTGGTAGCATTGACACCACGGCTCTGAGGAGCTGAGATGCCATTGTAATAAATAGGTGTGATTCATGCTAATAAAGTAAAATAGTAATCAATATTGATAGTTAAGATGTAACACAGAGGAGGGAGGAGTTCCCCCCCTTTTCTTTACAGATGTTCAAGGCAAGAGCGGAAGATAGGAAGAAACCAAGATAAGACTAGCTAAATTTAACTGAGAGACTGGACATTTGGGGGAACTCCAAGAGAATTGTCAATTATATGAGATTTACTGCTTAGAACATGGTAAAATTTGGGGAAACTCCA